>MU755204.1:3398-100578 GCA_026770625.1 Nicotiana glauca
TCATAAGCCTCTTGGGCTTCAGTAAAACAATAATGCTCAGCTCATTGACATTCTAAATATCATTTAAATCTCGAGTTGAGTATAAACGTAGCTGAGTTCACAAAATAATATAATTCAATTGGACTGAATTCAATAATATTTCAATTCGCAAGGAAAAATTGTGATGTAAATTCACAAAAGATTTCAAATAATTGGCACAAGGCCCAAGTTTGGCAATAAGCCCAAATCATGATAAAAATCAATAATTCTTTATCAAATACGCGGTAAAATCAAAAATCGGGACGGACCAAGTCACAATCCCCAACGGCGCTCTACCCCACGCTCATACCTGGCGTGCAAGTCACCACAATACAGCACTATGATGTGCAAGTCCGGGGTTTCAAACCCTCAGGACATCATTTACAAGTATTACCTACCTCGAACCGGTGAAAACTCTAGCCCGTGACGCCCTTGCTCCTAAAACCGGCCTCCACGTACGTCCAATCTATCCAAAATCATAAGGAATACATCATAATATGCTAATGGGACATAACCCAATCGAAAGAACTCGAGAAATACTCAAAAACACGAAATTGGCAAAACCCGAGCCCCGGGCCCGCTTCTTGAAAAATTATGAAATTTACATTTTCAGGATCCTCGTCTCGCCACGAGTCCGTACATATAAAATTTATCAAAATCGGAGTCCAAATGCTCCTTCAAACCCCACAAATTTATTTCCAAAAACCAAGCCCTAGTTCTTCACAATGTCTACCAATTTTCATGAATTTAGGTGTTGATTCTTCAATAAAATGATGTTTCTAAGTCAAGAGACTTACCTCCAATCGATACCCATCGAAAACCTTCTAATTCCTTCGTCAAAAGCTCCCAAGTTCACTTAGCAATGGTGAAAAATGGACTAAACTCGCGGATGAAATATTTAATAACCCTTCTGTCCGCCCAGCTATTTAACCTTACGCGATCGCAGTGAAACAAACTCCCACTCTACGCGATCGCACTACCCTTCACGCGATCGCACTGACCGACCAGCCAGACCTACGCGATCGCAGACAAGCCCACGCGATCGCGGAGAGGAATCGCTGCTCTGCAATTTCTGCCGCAACTTTCAACTCAAAAATCCCCGTTGGGCATCCGAAATCACCCCGAGGCCCTCGGGACCTCAACCAAAAGCACGGACATGACCTAATACCTTATTCAAACTTGCTCGAATCATAAAAACGCTATCGTTAACATCAAAATCCTCATTTATCAACAAATCAAACTCTAAATTTTCTTAAAACTTTCGAATTGCACATTCGATCAAAAACCCGACCAAACGACGTCCGAATGACCTGAAAATTTGCGGACAAATCCAAAATCACCTAAAAAAGCTAATGCAACTCTAGGAATTCCATTCCGACTCCCGGATCAAAATATCACCTATCAACCGAAATTCGCCAAAATTCCAACTTCGCCAAAATAGGCTAACTTCTTCACCGGATCTCCAAAATTACTTCTGATTGCGTTCCTAAGCCTTAAATCATCACCCGAAGCTAAACAAATCATTGGAATTCAATTTCAAGCCCTCTAACCCACAAGTCAACATCCGGTTGACTTTTCCAATTTAAGTCTTCTTAAAAGAGACTAAGTGTCTCATTTCTTAATAAAATTACTCTAATTAAATTCTAACGCACCCAATACCGATAATGAAACATAAAGCAACACAATAAGGGGGAAACAGGGCGGTAACTCACGTGACAACGGGTCGGGTCGTCACACATATACGCAGTCAAGCATCACTCGAAGGAATGGCAAAATATCTCCGATCACAATACGAGACAACAATGCAAGAATTCCAGTGGAAAATACCAGTTCAAGGCAACACAAGAGCAAGTTTGAAGACATAGATAGGACCTTTCTGTAATTCATAGATCATAGAGTAGGCTAGCTTCCTTTTTATTTTGACACGATGTAATAAGGAGGTCAGCGAGCAGTAGCAGCAGCAACAACAGTTAGATCACAGCTCCTGGTAGTCCCAGCTATCAAACCTTCCCGAACTACACTAACTCGATTTCTTTTTAGCGAGGGATATGTAGGCAACCTTTGAAGCATGGTGCGGTTAGACGGTTTTCAAAGTGCTTCAAACGGAGTATTCGAACGGGCAAAAATCGTTCGATTCTGATCACTTATCTTTGCCCGAGAACTCTGCGTCTTCTCGAGGAAAGAGGGGAAGCTGTGAGCACGTGATTTTTGCCCTAAGTGAATTATTCCCAAAAATTCAAACAAAATAATTTTCTTTCATTATTTTTATAATTTTGTGAATTTTGTGTTATTTTCTGTTAATTGTTGCATTTTATTTTTGCATTTTAATTCATATGAAAAATATAAAAAATACATTTGGCATGCACATTTAGGGTTTAATTTTACATGTTTAGGATTAATTAGTAGTTTAATTGCGTTTAAAACAAAGTATAAAGGAAATAACAAAATATTCACTTTTGCATTGTTAATTGTTGAATTTTTCATGAAATAGATTAATTAGTTTAATTCTGGAAATAAATTAGGTTTCATTTTAGTTTGTTGCATCTTAATAAATCAGAAAAATATATTAAAATAATAAAGTATACAAAATGAAATAAAAAAGAAGAGGAAATCATAATAAAAAGGGAAATAAAGAAAAAACAAGAATTAAAAAAGAAGTAACCAGGCTTTGGGCCAATTTCGTGCTTCCCCCAGCCCAAACGAACCAAACACTACCCTAGTCCGGCCCAAAAATCACCCAGACCCGGTCTGTTCCCAACGCCCAGCCAAACGACCCCGTTTTGTCAAATGTTGATCCTGGCCGTCGATGTTACTTGATCAAACGGCCAGGAAGCTAGGGTCAAGAAACATATAATGGTCGGAACACCCCCCACCCCCGTTTCATCTTCTCAAACTCACCCTATCCACAAACACTGTAACACCACTGCAAGCCGCCACTGAAAATCATCCACGGCGGCGGCCAACCACCAAATATCCCAAAAATCACACCACATACCCTTCACGCCTCCCTCTTTCCATATCTACACTCGAAATCCTCCAAATCCCTGTCAAAATCCACAAATCCTTGAAACCCTAGGCGCCGCCACCACCGTGCACGGCGGCACCACCTCCAAACTTCACCAAAAACACACCCCTGTGTCTCCTCCACCCCTTCATCCCAAATCTGCAACAATTGGCTTTCAAATATTAACCAAACGTTTCGAAAGTTAAATCAAAATTTTCGGCCAAGACACAAGTTTGTCCATTCGACCCCAAAATCACACCACGTGACCTCCTCGCCTCTCTCATGATAAATCAGGCGTCAATGGCGGTCAAATATCACCAGAATTATTCAAATTTTAAATCAAAAGGCAAAAGAATTTTAAGCCATGATAGTGAGTTTTATTTTTCTTTTTTTTTGTGTAATTTTATTCTGATACTTGCTAATGTCTAGTTTAATTTTCGTGTTTAGTTTTGTCAATTCTGTTTTGACTTCATGTTCTGATTGACTGCTTAATTCTAGTTCGTTTTGATTTCTGGTTTTAGTTTATTTAGTAGATTGGAATTTACTCCGTTTTGATTAAATATTGGTTATGTTCTTCGAGTTGTTCTAAGTTTTAGTTTAAATTCTTTTTTTTTTAAATCTTTTATTAGTTTAATTTAGGACTGTTAGTCAGAAATTTCCTTAGTTCACTGATTAGTCTTAGTTAGTTTAGGTTTGATTCGTTTAGTTTGGATCATTTTAAGTTTGATTTAGTATTCCATGTGTTATTATGGGCAATTGATTAACTAGTGTGATTGTTAAGGGTAATTGGTGATTTGAAATTCAGCAACTAGTTTAGATTTAAGAGACTGGTTATAGTTGTTAGCTTGAACTAGTGTTAAGGGAATTGGGATCAGTTAACTGGGGGTAGGTTAGTGATTTCAGTAAATAAAGGAGGGGTAACATGGGTAATCAAATAGTGGAATCTTGTAGTAACAGATTAGGAACACCCTAGAACATTCTAGAATAGGAAGTTAGTTTTAATTTCAGGAAGTTAGGATACTTACTTGAGTAACAAGTCAGAAAATAAGGGATTAAATAAGTAAATAAAGAGGGACTGGAATGAAAACAAAAAATCTGAGGGCTGCCCATTAGTTTGCCTATATAAGGCAGTTACCTCTGCCTTGAAAAAAAAGATTTTGAACCCCAAAAATTTCCCCCAAAAACCCTCTCTGCATATCTGAGCCTATAATTTGAATTTCAAAACAATAGAAGTTCAAATTCCTTTAGATCCTAGAGCAAAAACTCCAGAAAACTAAAAAAAAACTGTTCATTTAAGAGCTTTTGAGATCAAGCTCAAATCTCAGCTTTAGATGTTAATTTTCTGCAAAAATCCAAAAACAAACGCAAATACAATAGAAAAATCCAAAAAACTGTTGCATTGCATTCCTCTAGTTGCTGAAACTTTCAAAAGTGTTTTATGTGTATTTCCGAGCCAATTTGATGTTATTCAAGCTGTTTTGATTGAGTTTTGTGTCTGTATGATGTGAAAACCTTTCCTGGTTTAAATTTGACATTACTCCTGGGTCACAAGCTACTGATTATTGTTACTGCTATCATTGACTTCTCCTTCCTCATTTCTGTAACTTCCAGGTACATGTCTAGACTTTGAAGCAATGTGCATGTCCAGTTGAAAGCTGAAATGAAATTTGCCGCTTGATTTTGTTATAACACTTCGTTGTGATTCGTTAATGTTCCTATTGTAACTAGATTTGAATTATTAAGACTATCAATAGACTACACTGGACTGTTCTAATTGGACTCTCTAAATTGTTGCTTAGTTTTGCATTAATGCAGCTTGGTGGTGTAATGCCAGAATACTTCGAGTGAATTTAGAGTTTAATGCTTTGTTAATAGACATTGATTCATATTTAGTTTAAAACAGTGTTGGACTGTATGAGATTCAGCTGGTTTTATTTCCTTTTGCATACAAAGCCTTAGAAGTAATAGATTCAAATTAATATGAGTTCAGGTCAGTGCTATTGTATAAATGTTTAAATGAGGATTATAGATGTAAGGTTAGGCCTATTACTGTTTAAACGAGGTCTGGGACATAGCTGGTGTTTAAATGAACAATGAACTAGGGAATGGATGGCTTTTAGTTGCTTCTCACTGCTCTCAATTAGGAGGTTAGTTGTTTTGGCATATATAATTCACTTACAACAACACACATAATCTAAATTTCAGATGTAACACAGAGGTTCCCCCTAAATATAGCGAGTCATACGTTACTACCACTGTATTTCGATAGCTATTTTTATTTGTTAACTTTTTCCATTCACTTGTTAGTGATCTTACATGCTAAATTACCATTAATTGGCACACACCAACAATATCGTTTAGTACAGCCCTTATTCATGTTATTGGGCCAAACCGGGCCCATTGTTTGGACCAGTTGCTCAATCGGAAACCAAGTGCGTCTGCTTGCAGGTTGGGCTGGACGTTAGTAAGGCCCAAGTCGCAGTGCAGTTTCATATTAACCTGAATTGGGCCAATCGTCGAAGCCCAAAAAATGTTAAAGGTTGGGATGTATATTAAGATTACGGGATTAAATTTTTACATAAGTTTTGGGCCTCCTTGTTAAGTAGCATGCTTGAGTAAAGAGGTTCGCCACTTGTTCAAGTGTGGACTTGAACTTGAGGCCCGTGTTCCTTGGTCACTTTAAATAATAGCAACTAATAAAATTGATTAATTAGGATTCCTTAGAGATAAATTTGAATATAGAATTATAGCTTGCTCTAGGATGGCCTTTAAATAATAAATGAGATGAGCCTCGCCAAACAAAACCCATAAATTGCGGGGCCCTCGTCAATTGTCTATATAAAAATACTTAGTATTTAGGACGTGCCGTTTAGCGAATTTCACGGTCTCCCATAAAGATAACAACTCGTTAGTCGCTTTAGGTGCGTTTTTAATCTTACTTTCTTAAATACGGGTGTGCATTTCATGCAACCCAAATCCAAATCCAAAAATATTGAATAAGAATGTGTCAAGGATCCTGGTGCATTTTATGTGACGTGATCCGATAACACGTTCTTAAACGACGTTCACTTTCTTAATAATTGACTAAAAGCGATAATTAATCCTAAAATTGCACTATAGTTTTTAACATGTACAAAAGTCAAATCTTAGCCAAATATAGCAGTTGAGCGACCGTGCTAGAACCACAGAACTCGGGAGTGCCTAACACCTTCTCCTGGGTTAACAAAATTCCTTACCCGGATTTCTGGTTTGCTACTGTTAAATAGAGTCAAACCCTTTCCTCAATTCGGGATTCAAATCGGTGACTTGGGACACCATAAATCTCCCAAGTGGCGACTCTGAATCTCATAATAAACGAATCCCATTTCGATTGTCCTTTAATTGGAAAAACTCCTTTTATTATACCCTTCCCCGGGGTGTAGTAAGCGAAAAAGGAGGTATTATTTCTATGACAATCAGGGATAAATTGGAGGGAGATAGACTGGTTAGCCATAGTTGAGTTGGCATATTGGTGCTAGTGGTTAGTTCTTTCCGTGCAATCAAGTTATGCAAGTGATTCGTGGCGGTATATGTGATGCTTTTCGGCCACCATAATTGATGTTATCCAGAAGTATTCTACTGTTATGGCCTACTATGCGTAGGCAGACTCCAGAAGGGGGCTGTGTTAGCTTAGACCACTACTTAGAGATTTGCATATGCTACGGTTATGAGAGTTCACCTGTGTGTTGCTAAGGTTCTCCTAAAGTGAGATGAGTGAAGAGTTTTATATAATGAAGTATTAATCCATTTGTGGTTACAGATCTATGATGAAAGATCGTGTTCTGTCATATGTTGGCATGTTGGGTACAGTGAGTGGTATGGAATTCGAAGAGAGGATCAAGGTTGCATGTTAGGTTTTGACAAGGAAGTCACGAGCTTGGATGAGTAGGAAAGTAGTTTTGATGTTTAAAGTAAGTTGGTATTTCCTTCAGCGTAACCTGAGATTGGTGTTTTGTGAAAAAGGCTTTGCATCCTGGTTAAGGATTCTTAATCGCTTTTTAGCGTTAGTGCAGCCGGTGGTTTGGATGTACAGACCCGTTATCTGTTACGGAAGTTTGTGGGAGCGTGCCCCATAGGAGGGTTGTATAAGTATGGCATGTAGCCACTTGATTGATTGAAGAGTTAAATCAAGTATGAAGATTGTATTGATGTTGTTAAATTAAGAATTGGTGCCTGGAGGGCACTCGGTTTATTGGGTCATGGACTATGGAGGATTACCCCGGTTATAATGGTTGTCCTTGTGTATTATGAGTAAGTCGGGGGTAATTATGGACCTTTGAAAGGTTATTAGCCTAGTTCAGTGCGATCAATATCAGCTTGAGTTATATGAATGGATTTAAATGTGAATATGGGCTCTATATCAGGCCAAATGTGTTCATTTCAGCAATGCACTCCCTAGGGAAGAGTAGTTGGGGTTTTTATTTCATCGTCAGTTATTTCATGTAATGATATATTGCGCCATATGAGTTGTGAGATGGCTTGGTGAATTTCTTATGTGTTGAGGTTCCACATAGATATGATGTTATATGAGCAGGATGGCTCTCGAGATCCACATCGTATATCGCACCTCAGTTGTGCTTGAGTTTTGTAGCTTATAACGCTATATGTCTCCCCAGGGATAGTATTATGTCCTTAGTGTGCTTGTGACCAATATTCGGTATCTTGTTGTAATGAGCAATCTAGCTCGGTGAGTACCTCATCATGCGAATTTTATGTGTGGATCGGGTGGCACGCCGCCATGGGTATGTTGTTTGGAGCGGGTTGCGCCGTAGCAGTATGATGTTGAGTACAGTTCTCTATATCTGTATTTATGTGTTTTGTTTCATAGTTTTCTGAGGAAGATTCATATTAGCTGTGTGCCCGCGTCGCATGTATGATTCGCGAGCGGGGTAATTGGATATCCTTTTTAGAGTTTGTTTTCATTGTATCGCGTTCAAATTGGTAACCTATTGGCACATTATGGCATCATATGAGACTTTTAACCATGTCCGGGGTGGCTTATTGCCTGAGCAGTTCGTACTGGGTGAGACGAGATCATTAGACTTAGGACCAGAGCAAAGGCCATTATTTGGCTCAAAAAGAGGTGATGGTTCTTGGCAGGAGTATAGACCCTATGAATCGTAAATTTGGCATTTGGGTATGAACTTCTACACATCCCTTCTGTCGTGGCGGCATTGCGAGAGTTGGAGCAGGACTTTTATTTGTCATGGGGTGCATTTTGAGCATCAGATTCGGAAATGTCGACTATTATGATCAGAGAGTGTTATTATGGTCTTGTAAATGATGGGGTGCATGGTGTGAATTCAGCAAGGGTATGCAGTCATATTACTGTACAGTGTGTGGTGATTGATACGGTGTTCATATGTCGAAAGCAGGCCTGACAGAGAATTTCAGATGTAGAAACTGGGCTCCAAGGCTTATTTGCCTAAATGAAAGAGGTTATCTTTGGATTTGATTGAGCTGATGTGCACATCTGAGTTGTGGTAGCACGTGTAGGTGCACGAGGTATTAAGCAGTGGTTCCAGACAACCCCAACACAGTTCCAAGCACGTTCGAGGACGAATGCATGTTTAAGTGGGAGAGGATGTAACGACCCGACCGGTCATTTTGAGCTTTGGCATGTCGCCTAGCAATTTGAGGCCATGAACAGCTTCATTTCAGGTATTATGACTTGCACGAGTGGTCGGAATTGAACTTCGGGAAGTTCGGAATTGATTTGAAAAGAAAATTCTCATTTCAGAAGCTTTAAGTTGAAAGAAGTAGCTAAGATCGGACTTCTTAGTAAACGACCTCGGAATCAGGATTCGAAGGTTCCAACAGGTTCGTATGATGATTTTGGACTTGGGCGTATGTCCGGGTCGGGTTTTGGATGACCCAGGAGCGTTTTGGCGCATATTGTGGAAGTTAGCATTTTTGAAGAAATTTTATAAGTTTGGGTTGAAGAATATTTCTATGTTATCGATGTCCGTTTGGGATTTCGTGTCTGGTAGTAGCTCCGTATGGTGATTTCGGAGTTGGGAGCGCGATCGGAAGTGAATTCGGAGGTCCGTGGGTCATTTTAGAGTCATTTGGCTAAAGATAGAAATTTGAAGGTTTTTGAGAAGTATTACCGGAAGTGGAATTTTTGATATCGGGGTCAGAATCCGATTTCGGAAGTTGGAGTACGTCTGTAATGTCAAATATGACTTGTGTGCAAAATTTGAGGTTAATCAGGCGTGATTTGGTTGGTTTAAACATCGAAAATGGAAGTTTAAAGTTATAAAGTTCATAAAGCTTGGATTGGAGGTCGATCCGCGGTTTTAGCGTTGTTTGAAGTGATTTGAGGCCTCGAGCAAGTCGCAATATATTTTGGGACCGGTTGGGATCCCGAGGGCCTCGGGTGGATTTCAGGTGGTTAACGGATCAAAAATAGAATTTTAAAAGGGCTGAAGTTGCTGGTTGCTGATATAATCGCACCTGCGAAATTTGGGCCGTAGATGCGCTTTTGGCCAGAAGTAAATAGACCGCAGATGCGGTCATGGAGCAGCAAAAGCGGGACTACACCTGCGGAGGGCGAGGCACAGAAGCGGAAAAGGGGAACCTGAAGGGAATCACAGAAGCGGTAGAGTGGCTCGCACCTGCGGAACCGCAGAAGCGGTCAGGGGACCGCAGGTGCGGAAATGCTGGAGGCAGTGAGGCTCTTTTAAATCGGGAGTTGGATTCATTACAACCCCATTTTCTTCTATTTGAGCCGATTTAGAGCAACTTTGAGGTGCCATTTTCACCACCAACATGAGGTAAGTAATTTATGCTAGTTTTGAGCTAAATACATGATTATATACAGATTTGGACATGAAAATTTGTAGAAACCTTGGGGTTTGAGGGAAAACCTAGAAAATTGATATTCTTGGAATTTGACCACGATTTTGGGTATGGAATTAAGAGAAAATCATATATTTGTGTTCGTGAGTTCACTGGCAGACCTTATCTTCGAAAATTTTCGGAATCCGAACACGTGGGCCCCAGAGCGTTTTTGTTAACTTTTCGATCGGGGTTAGGAATTATTACAAATTGGATTGTATTGAGTAATTGAGCATATATTAATAGATATGCATAATTATTGGCTAGCTTTGGAGCATTTAACATCAATTCGAGTCTTTTGAATGGCGTGGTATGCCGTTTATGGATCTTCAGAGCGAGGTGAGTCTCCTTTCTAGCATTGTAAGAGGGAATTATTCCCATAGGTGAAATAATTTGCTATGTGCTCCTATTTGTGGGGGCTACGTGTGGACTAGGTGATGAGAGTCCGTGCGTAGTACTAATATGTGTTAGTCCGGGTAGCATAGGACCCAAAAGCATGTTATAGTTTGAATATTTGTGATCTTATTGAAGGTTGAATTTATTAAATCCTATCGACTTGGTAAAATAATTTATAATAGGATTAAACTTCATTTTCTTAAATCATTAAAAGAGAATTTGGCTTTTATTTGGATAGATGTTCACCGATAAATTCTTAATTTGATGTTTGAGCATGTATTCCTATATGTACCTGCGTCGCATGTATGGTATGCGAGCAGGGTGATTGTTTATTTAAATTTAATCGTGTCACATGTATGATTCGTGATTGCGGTAATAGATGCATCTATGGTTCGTGCCGCTCGACCCTCGCCAGTGCACATTTTACAATTATGTTGGTCGGATCGTACGACCTCGGCATGAGTTGCGCATGTTTGAATTGCTTGTCTTGAGGTTTATTGATATTGCTATCTGCTCTCCCCGACATGAGATAATTGTTAACTAATGGATTATGAATCCGGAGAATTTTAGTAAAAAGGAACTTTTACCTGTTTAGTAATTCATTTGAATATACTGTTGTCCTTAATAAATTCGTGAGCCATCGTATTAGTAATATTATTACTGGACCTTTAGTAAGTGTCAAAGTTGTCATCTCGTCTCTACTTCTTCGAGATTGGGCGGGATATTTACTGAGTACACGTTATTTTTATAGTCATACTACACTTCTGTGTATTTTTATTGCACAGGTACATGCACCTCTAGCGACCTAGTGGGCATAGCAGCATGGTTGACATGGAGACTAGGTGAGCTGTATTTCCTCGAGGCGACCCGCAGCTAGTTTAGTTTCTCTCCGGATTCTATTTATTAACTGTCCGATTGTATTCTGGACAACTGTTGTACTTTATTCAATTTTTTCTTAGAAATTGCTCATGCACTTGTGATTGGGTTCTGGAATAGTTGTGAAGTATTCTGTATTAATTGTTTATCATTTAATTTGAATTGAAGCGGATTATCTTTTTAATTGGTAAATTTGGAGGAAAAATCATAGTTTCAAGTGTAATAAAACGAAAATTTAATTAAGTATTTTTATTTGGCTTGCCTGACAGTGGTTTCCGGCGCCATTACGACCCTTTGTGAATTTTGGATTGTGACAAATAGTCTTCCAAATAAAGACGTAGGTGGCTCTCAACTTTTTCAACGATGGGATATTAGAAAAGTAAACCTTACGTCTGATTAGAAAACTACAAACCATTTATAGTTTCACATATTTATGTAATTATAATTTAGCCCATCATTAAATTAGAAGTTACATTAGGGTATGTATACATAAGACCCGATACTTTATGATGTATTTTATAGACCTAGTTAACTTTAAACATTAGCAGATCACTTTTAATTTGGGTTTACCCTTTTAAAGATAGAAACCAACATACAATTATTCTTAATACAAAATATGTACAATTTCATAAACTCTTACACAACATCCTCACTCCCAAAGTTCACCTATTGCAATTCATCTTTCACCCATCGAATTTTGAAGTTCACTTACAGCTGTGTTAACTTCAGACATAGAGAACTGAAGTTTGCTTCTACTACTAACTTTAGACCCATATATCTGAAGTTCGTATGTAGCAGTGTTAACTTTAAATGTATCAGTCTGAAATTGAAATTGCCAAGCCTAACGTAAGACTCTTAATACCTAAACTTTCAAACACATGAAGTTCATAATTTTGGTTTTGAAGTTAGGCTCAGAAATTTCCAACTTTATATCAGTATGTTTGAAGTTTAAAAATTTCTAGCCAGGTAGCGTAATTATATTGTTTAGTTGATGAGTTTGATTACAGGATAAGCAAATGGTGAATCTGCAACGTTTAAAATATTGGATTATGGAGAATAAGATTTAGCCTGAGGCACACTTCATAAAGGATATTTTGCCCACAACGTAATGAATAAAATTAAGCGTATACCTCAGGATTCAACAAGCTCTTCTAGTTTAATATAGGAGTAGAAACAACAAAAATTAATCAAAAGAAAATCCACCACACTAAAAGCAAAACCGAATCTACCAAAAATTAGGGCTTCGCATCCGGTCCCCTTGGTATTGGAGCGGGGGATGTAAGTGTGTGTGTGTATATATATATATATATAGACATCAGTCGTTTAATTAAAAAACGTCGCCAAAGAAACTTTACCAAAGTTCAGAAATATTTCCAACACCAAACGTTACATCTATTTGTTGATAAAGAAACGTTACATAACATTGAAATCTATTATCCAAAAACGTTTCAAACACCAAATTCATTATTATCAAAAATCAAACTGATTTTAATAGCAATAATGATAACCATTAAAGGTTCGTAAAAATCGACTTAATTCAGTTATAGACATTAAAATATATTCAATTGATTGGTATAATAAAGACGCATTAAAATAATATTAAAAGAATGAACCTAGATGTCAATTTGGATATTTTTTTAGCATTATAAACCGGACCTAGATAAAATAAGATTAAACTTACAGAACAACTAGTGAAGTTTAAAACTTCTATGAACCAAGAATTTTGTTTAAGTTTAATGTCTTATCTATCATAATATTACCCTGCACCCTTTGTTGTTTGTCGCGATTTTGTGCTACTAGGTCATGCGCGTGCTTGGTTTTCATGAGTGTTCTAGAAATTTTGCCACAAATTTTATAGGACTGACCCTGCTCCACACTCATATAGGTCCATCTATTAAATGTCTTCTGCAGCACAATACACCACCTACAAAGGCTATAGATTATTGGATGAAGAGTTGAATAACTCAATCTCATATTCCTTGTGGTCTTGTACTATATACATACACAACAAAGGAAGAGACATAATTTGATAGTGCACATTTGATCAACTAATGACTTCTTATTACCCACATGAACCTAATTCATGGGATCTTCAATCATTGTTGCTATATATCAAACTGGAAAAAGTCTCAACGCCTTAATGTTTCAGTTATAAGTTGTCACGTCCCAATATTCATAAGTTGTGATGGCACCCAACCTAACCCTTTAGGTAAGCCAATAGTCACATGATTAACGATGAAAATGAAATAACATAGTCTAATAACTCAACATTGGAAGAACACCATAAAATATCTGAGAATAAAGTCAAAATGCTACTACAACCAACCCCAAAATCTGGTGTCAACAAGTACGCGAGCATTACTGAATAATAAAGTATGAAATAAATCCTCTAATACAACTGTCTGAACATGCGACATAATAAAGATGAAGATACCAAGTGAACTTCAAGGACTACGGTCAGTATGGCATCTACCTCATAAACTCTCTAATAGCTGGCCCAACTCAAGCCTGAAAATCGTTTCGGTTAGATGTACCTAGATCTACATACGAAGCGCAATGTATAGTATGAGTACAACCGACTCAATGTACTCCATAAGTAACAACATTAACCTTGGATTGAAATCAGTGAAAATCTTTGAACAACAGTCAAATACCAGTACCAATAATCAATAATAGTTCAGAAAATAGAAGATAAATGGTAGAAACAGTAAATCAATGATATCAAGTACAACTTGTTCTCATTACATGAATTTAGGTGTGTTGTCAAGCATAACAGTTTAAAACCCAATATGGATAAAATAGGTCAATTACCAATTAGCATAAGGAAGTACAACTCTATGCCTACATATCAAGTATACAAATAAATCAAATAGTATCACAACAGATCAATCAGTAGTATTTATATTTAACAATGTACGAGTGCCTAACATCATTGCCCATCATCAAGCACATATACGAAATAATGTGCCTTCGCCCACTGGTGGCATGTCAGACTCTGGAGGGCGGATCCTGCGCAAGCGCTAATTTTAGTCACTTAACCCAATGATCAGGCCTAGTGCACGCATCGCCTCAAGATAATAACACTCAGCCCAATATGCGCCTAGCGTATATCTCACCTTAATATTAGTATCAAATCGGTTGTAAGGTCAAAACTCAGTAATTTACCACTCGTCTCGGATGAACTCATCTCAAATACTTAATTAAACAGTTTTACCCTTAAGCGATATCAGCAACATGTGAGCAATCTAATAAGAAGTACTGAGACAGAGATATCATATATGGATATAGTATCATGACTGAGACATGTGTAGAAATAAGGTAACTCAGAAATAACAAGAATAGCCATATGAAGTCTCAAATAGTTAGCACATAGTCTAGATAGGATGTCTAACATGATTCACATTTCAAATAATCAAACAAGTAGAGGGGACGCAGGGATAACACGGCATGATAGCAGAACAAGCCCGGTATTAGCCTAAAGGCCTTTCCAAACTATAAACAAATCGGTGCATGCACACATGCCAGTCACCAAGCACGTATATCACCCCAATATCTTTCACATAAGATAGTCTTTTGAGTTAAATACCCTCAAATCCAAGTTTAGATGTGTTACTTACCTCAAATCACACAAATCACAACTCCAACAATCCCTTCCCACACGTTTTGGCCTCCAAGCGACTCGAATCTAGTAACAAAAAACTCAATATCAATAAATAACACCGTAGGAAGCAAGTTCAAACAATAAAGTTTCGATCATTATCAAAATAAAAAAGTCAACCCTGAGCCTACCACTCGGAACCCGATAAAATTTATAAAATCAGAACACACATTCAATTATGAGTCCAACATACCAAGTCATCCAATTCCAACCATAAATCGACCTTCAAACCTGCATTTTTTGTTTTTGAAAAGTTTGCACCAATATCCCAATTTCTTCACTTTAATTCACTAAATAAATGACAAAACAAGGCTGGAATCATGATAAATGAACAAACCTGAGTCAGAAACACTTATCCCGATCCAGGATGTGAAACATCTCCTCCAATATTGCCCAAAATCGAGCTCTACAACCCAAAATATGAAAATAGTACTCTTCCCCAGATTTGGGATTTTAATATCTGCTGCCCAGTTGTTCCTCTTCGCGATCGCGGAATGTCCCTCACGATTACGAAGAAAAAAATCCACTGCACTCCAAAATGGTCTATGCGAACTTGAACCACCAGTCGCGAATGCGATTCTCAGCAACCCAAAACTAAGCGATCACGGATAAAGACATGCAATCACAAAGTACAACGCATGCAACTTCTAGACCTCACCCTTCTTCTTTGAATCCCTTCTCCCACGTTCGCAGTGCACAATCAGAAAAAGCTCCACGATTGCATCATTAAACTTGCGCACGCGATGAAAAACTTCCCACAACCACCAAACAACCCTTCACGATCGCATTCCTCTCTTTGCGGTCACGTATAAGGAAACCAAATACAACAATATTCAGTAGTCTAACAAGTCCAAAATGAGCAGAACATGATCCGAATCACACCCGGGGCCCGTGGAACCCCATCCAGATATACCAACAAGTCCTAAAGTACGATAAAAACTTAGGAAGCCTCAAATTACATAAAAAAAATACTTAAATCATGAATCACACCCCAATTCAAGCCTAATAAAGTTATGAACGTTTAACTTTTAAAACTCTTGCCGAATCATACCAAATCAACTCTGATTGATCTCAAATTTTTCACACAAGTCATAAATGATAAAACAGACCTATTCCAACTCCCGAAACCAAAATCCCAACCCAATAACAGCAAAGTCAACTCTCAGTCAAACTTCTCAACCTTACGAAACCTTTAATTTTCCAACTTTTGCCAATTCAAGCCAAAATGACCTGCGGACCTCCAAATTAACACCCGGACATACGCCCAAGTCCAAAATTACCATAAAAAGCCATCAGAACTATCAAAATTCCATTTCGGAGCCGTCTATACAAAAATGAAACTCCGACCAACCCTTTCATTTTAAGCCTTCAACCTTGGGATTAAGTGTCCCATTTCACTCTGAAATATCTCCGGAACCAAACTAACCATCCGTCAATTAATATAACCCTAATTAAATATAGAAGAAGCGATAAATGGGGGAACATGACTACAATACTCAAAATGACTGGCTAGGTCATTATATTCTCCCCTCTTAAATAAACGTTTGTGCTCGAATGAGCCTAGAATCATACTTGGAGTCTCAAATAGGTATGGACAGCTGCTCCGCATCCTTGCTCGATCTCCCAAGTAGTCTCATTAACTGACTATCCTCTCCACTAAACTTTCACTGTACCTACATTCTTTGATCTTTACTTTCAAACCTGTCAATCCAAAATGGCCACCGACACCACGTTGTAAGTTAGATCCCCATCTAATTGAACCATGCTGAAGTCCAAAATGTGAGACGGGTCACCATAATTCTTCTAGAGCATAGAACCATAGAACTGGGTGAACATCTTATAGACTAGGTGGCAATGCTATCTTGTAGGCCACCTCTCCAAACCTCTCGAGCACCTCAAAAGGGCCAATATACCGAGGGATCAACTTGCCCTTCTTCCCGAACCTCATCACACCCTTCATGGGCGATACTTTAAGCAATACCTTCTCTCCCACCATATATGCAATATCACTAACCTTCGAATCAACATAAATCTCTATCTAGAGTGAGCTGTACGAAGCTCATCCTAAATCAATTTGAATTTCTCTAAGGCATCCTGAATCAAATAAGTACCCAACAACCTAGCCTCTTTCGACTTAAACCAACCTACTAGAGAACGACACAGCCTCCCATATAAGCCCTCATAAAGAGCCATCTAAATACTCAATTGGTAACTATTATTTTAGGCAAACTTTGCAAGCAGTAGTAACTAATACCAAGAACCATTAAAATCCATAACACAAGCACGTAACATATCCTTTAAGATCTGAATGGTGTGCTCGGATTGTCCGCCCATCAGGGGTGGAATGTGCCCAACTCTCGCTGCACTAATCTCCAAAAATGCAATGTGAACTGCATTGCCGATCAAAATAATGGACACTGGAAGACTGTGAAGACGAACAATCTCGCAAAAATAGATCTCACCTAAACACTCTGAAGAATAGGTAGTCACAATTGGAATGAAATGTGCGGACTTAGTTAACCGGTCCACAATCACCCAAATAGCATCAAATTTCTCCAAAGTTCATGGGAGCCCAACAACATAGCCCACAGTTACACGCTCCCATTTCCACTCAGGAATCTCAAGTCTTTGAAGCAAACTGCCCGGTCTCTGGTGCTCATACTTCGCTTGGTGATAGCTCAAGCACCAAGCCATATACTCCACTATATGTTTCTTTATTCACCTCCACCAATAGTGCTGCCTTATGTTCTGATACATATTCGCGGCACCCAGATAGATGGAATACCGCAAGCTGTGGGCCTCATCAAGAATCAAATAATGCAACCCATCCACATTGGGAAATTAAATCTAACCCTGCATCCGTAACACCTCATCATCTCCAATAGAAATCTCTTTGGCATCACCATGTTGTACTATGTCCTTAAGAACGAGTTGTCATACTAATGCTCTCTGATACGCTCATACAAAGAAGATCGGGAGACCATGCAAGTTAGAATCTGACTAGGCTTTGAAATATCGAACCTCACAAACTGATTGACCAAGGCTTGAACTTATGATGCTAGTGGTCTCTCACCAACTGTAATTTATGTTTCACGATCCAAAATCCAACTAGTCATGATGGGACCTAACCTAACCTGCTAGGTAATCCAATTAGCACTAATCCAGCCCAAATAAGATGTACAAAAAGAAAGAATGATGATATAACTAAATTTTTATACAAATAATCCCCAAGGATAGGTAGTACAAATCATGAGCCTTTAAGACTTAGAGTCTACAAAGATGGTATGAAATAAATACATCATCTGTTCGAAACATATATAAACAGATTTATAAATCTAAAGCTACCAAGAACAAGAGGAATCTATAATCAGAATGCAGGCACATCTTCAATGCCACTCTCTCCATACACAACAACATCAACATCAAAAATCTATACGCCAAGTGCAGAAGTGTAGTATGAGTACAACCGGCCCCATGTACTCAATAAATAACAAACCTAACCTTAGGTTGAAAGCAATGACAAGCTTGGACAACGGTCATAGTCCAACACCAATAGCCAAGAATAACTCGTAACAATATAATAAAAGCATTATAAGAAACAACTCAAAGATATGATGGTCAGCTTGTTCACAATTATGAAAAAATAGGCATGCTTTACAACTATAAAAGTAAAACCCAAATCTTTCACCAAAACCACCAAAATATGAATAAGTTATAAATCTGTGATTTTTCCCAAAAACTTTCAACAATAGATAAGATGTTTCAATATGAGATAGCATGAGAAAAGTACATCTCTATTCCTATATGTCAATGTGCATGTGAAGTAGTGAATGTCACAATACCGTGTAGTATGAGGAAATGCATCTCTAGGACTGTATGTCAATGAAAGCATCACAATGATGAACTCATGTACTCATACTCTTAGAGCACTCGATCTCACTGTATCACACTCCCACTAAACATGCGCAATCCCTCAGCACACTCAGTCACTCGGCATTGTATAGTACCTGCTATAGCGTGAAGCCCGATCCCATCATGAATCGATAAGACATGCGCTCACTGCTGGTGTATTGGACTCCGGAGGGGAGGATCCTGCCCAAGTGCTAACATAAGCCATCATGGCTTGCTGTGGCGTGGAGCCTGATTCCATTAATAATATGTATAAAGCCCATAGGGCATACTGCAGCGTGTAACCCGATCCATAAAATAATAATAATACATATATATATAGCCAATGTGGCATGCTGCGGCGTGCAAATCGATCCCATCAGTAATAATATATGTAAAGCAAATATAGCCTATTACGGCGTGCATCTCGATCCCATCAATCTCACTCACAATCCGCCCTCAAGCCCAAACTCAATCATCAATCGTTGTAGTATCTTAGTCTTACAAACCTCATGCTAATCAGTCCAAATAATGGTAATATGGTGTGAAAAAAATGATAACAAATACTGAGATATGATAAGCAAATGAAGGAATATGACTGAGTATGTGAGTGCAATTTAAAAAAATAATCCAACAACAAAAATGACCTCAGTGGGTCCCAACAAAACATGGTTTCTAACATGGATGATAGTTCAATTACTCTTGAATGTTAAATTTCATGGATAAAAACAAGATATAAGTAGTTGCACAGTACTACAGAATCAACCAAGTCATAATTCACACGATGCAAACCCACACTTTCATCACCTAGCATGTACATCTCCTCAACACCAAACACATAACACGCATATTCAAGGGTTCATCCAGCAACACTAAGTTTAGAATCGTTACTTACCTCGAATAATCCAAATCCAATATTGATCAAGCCAAACATTACTCTACAAATTCCATAGCAACTAGCCAAAAGCAACACAAATACATCAAATAATGTCCGAGGAAACAAACCCAACCGATAAAGGTCGAATCTTTAATCAAAAGCCCAAAGCCAACCAAAAAGTTAAACCCCTACTTGCACTGAAAAATCCGTAAAAACTCACAAAATCTGACAACCCATTCAATTATGAGTCCAACCATACTAGTTTCACTCAAATTCGACTCCAAATCGATGTTCAAAACTCAAAAATCTACTTGATGAAATTTTGGACAAAACCCCACCAAATTTCACTTTGAAATCATAAATTAAATTCCAAAAACGAAACTGGTTAAGAAATATATCCAAAAATGAGTATAGAATACTTACCCCTATCCATGTGGTGAAAATCGCCTCCAACATTACCCAAATCCAAGCTCCCTAACTCAAATTATGACCAAATGAACAAACCCTCAATAATATATGTTTCTAATTCTTATGCCAAACAATCTCGAAACTCACTTTTGATGCCTCCAATGGACTCCTTATGAAATTCCAGCCAACTTAGACTTTTGAATCACTCCATTTGATCTTATAATGAAGGAGATATTTTGGTTTCAATATTTGGAACAACAATCTAGTGGAATCCAGAAAGTGGGGACTGGGAGGGTAGTGTATACGGAGACCTTACCCCTACCTATGAAATAATGCAGATTCTAAAATATGAATTCAGTGGCAATTTCATATTAATATGTAAATAAAATCTGGCTACCCAATTCTTAGTAAAATGCCCATAACTTCCTCGTACGATATCGAAACTTGATGATTCCAGTTTCTATGGCTCCAAAATTACGATATGCATCTACTGCCTCAATAAAAACAGAAATTGGAGCTCATTTAATTAATGTAGTACCCTTTATGCTTGAAGAAACGAGGTCGAAACATACAAAAAACAAGCGCAATACAACAAAAACCTATTCAAAACTCACCTAATCCCCTCGGGACCCCATCCGAACATACCAACAAGTAGCATAACATAACACGAACTTACTCAAGGCCTCAAATCATGTATAACAACATCAAAACCATGAATCTCACCTCAAATCAAACTTAATGAACTTTGAATCTTTCAACTTCCAAAATGAGTGACGAACCATATCAAATCAACTTAGAGTGGACTCAAATTTTGCACACAAGTCCCAAATGTCATAACGAAGCTATTCTAATTCCGAAACCACAATCCGAACCCGATATCATCAAAGTCAACTCCCGGTCAAACTCATGAATATTCCGAAACCTTTAAATTTCCAACTTTCGTCCATTAGTGTCGAAACTTTCTAGAAATATCCAAATGAGATTCCAGGCATAAGCCCAAGTCCAAAATCATCATCCTGAACTAACGACATCATCAAAACTTTGTTCCATGATCGAATACTAAAAAGTCAAACTTCGTCAACTCTTCCAACTTAAAGCTTCAATCATGAAATTCATTCTTCCAAACTAATCCTGAAACACCTAAAAACCAAAAGCGACGATACACATATGTCATAATACATCATATGGAGCTACTCATGCTCTCAAACCACCGAGTGAAGAGTAAATGCTCAAAATGACTGGTCAGGTTGTTACATTCTCCCCCACTTAAGCATACGTTTGTTTCTGAATGTGTCAAGAGTCGTTCCAAAGCCGTCAAATTACTGTGTAACCTTGCCATGCTCATACCTGGTGTTGATTCTATGTAACCCCAATCCATGCAAGCCTAGCAATACAACATAACTGAAGATCATTACTTTAAACTTAGTTCGTAAGCCTCATAACCCAATTTCCAATATCCGAAATTCCTCACAAAACCCGAGTCTAACATCTACACATTGTATAAATCTGCACAAGATGTATCAATTCATACCCATAACCCAAGATGTAATCACATTATATAACATATAACTCACATACTCATAGCAATAATTCTCATTCATAATAAGTGCTCGAAATAAACCAAATTCCGGTAATAAACCTAATGTCAAATAAATCCCTATTCGAAACCTTCGTACTCTGTCAATGATGAAAAAAACATGCAGAAACTCATAACCACTCATCATATCAACAAATCATGGAGCTATCTCACTCACTCAACAAGAACTAAAGCCAAATTCTAAGCTGACTTCTGATATTATTCTTCCAAACATACCGCAATCAAATCCAATAGTATCCACTCTAGGTCCAATAACCATATCTCATCAAACACAACTACTCTATTAACGTGCCATACCAATACAACCTAAAGCCACAAACCGTGCAATCCGTGCACCAATAAGCAACAATTCAAATGTACTCAATCATGGAAAATAACTCAAATAAAGAGAACTGTCCCCCAAGCTCAACAAGTACCAACAAAACACAATGCTATGAACCCATCACACATAGTAGTACCAAGACACACTAATCTAATGCTAAGGATCATATCCCAACATAACCCAGCCACAATGCGTGATTGCATCCAAACACCGACCCATATGAAATACCTCAAGCCACAATTCTCAACCACATGAAATTCTACATCAAGTACATGAAGTGCATCACCATAACCATGGAGTAGCAAATAACACAACATATCACAAACCGAAAATACCATAACGGCATAATCAACCATTCCACACCCCTGTCACCATCTCGCTCGAATTTCGCTATAAGGACAGAACAGAACCGCACTATGTGTGCATATAACCAACGAATCATAACCCCTCGTACATGGAAGAGTAACATATAGAATATATAAGAACAAGAACAAGCTCCACTCTAATTGAATAACACACCTTACAACAATAACGGTGTTGAGTCAACAAATCCGACCTGATGTAGAATACACGTCCTCATTGGACCTATCAATGAGCCCCCAAATTAAATCCGTTTATCCCCAAATAAAAATGGCCCTTCAAAAATCCATAATGACCTAATCATAGAACGTACTACTATCTAGCTAACTTTGGCCACATTTTCACAGCCCGAAACAATCTGCTTCTGAAAACTCCCATTCTCCAAATCCATAGAATGCATGAATCACCATAACCAATCCTAACTCCACCACTTGAATGACTAACACATATCTCATACATGATCATCCCCACGATAAATACCTCTATAATTCCTCCATGCCACATAGCAAAATCTGAACCTCAACAGTCACTCAACCATGCGGCTACCACAATACAAATGAAGCATCCGTAAGACAAAACACAATGCGGCTTCCAAAATATGCACCCTTCTCAGGCAATACCAAGTAGTAATAAAATTCATCTAGTTATCTAAAACCTTCCATGTTGTCTAAGAATTCATGACCTTACCTTTAAAACTGAACTGTGACCTTGCACATGCAAATCTCAATCCCACACAACACATCACATCCATCATGTCATCATATCAAAAGCACGATAATCCCATAATCAGCTCTGAGTCACCAGCAGAATACATACCTGATCATTCAGAAACCTTCCATTTGATCCCATTGAGGAGAAAATAACAACAACATACTCCTCACGCCGGTAGGAAATATCCATCTCAAACCATGGTAGAAACTATCGGGAACTCGTTGAAACCCATTTGCACATAACCAAGCCATCAAAATTGAATCTCTCAAACTCAACCAAGCCACGCAGGTCGGCAAACCCAAGTGTATTGCCACAAAACACCTTTAGAGACTAACCATATCATAAGTGCCCAAAGAATCGATCATATCCATTACCGTACTGATCCAACCTACTACCAAGTGTCTTATTTCTCCGAGTTCCTTCTGAATTACCCTTAAGTTGACATTTTCTCCTTGCAAGAACACCATGATCCTTACCCAATGCTTACCACTAGAGATCCTAGCATAAAACTACATCACCCTATGGATTATAAGATGATGTATTCCCTCTTAAGTACCCCAAAAGTACAACAACAAAGACACCCACTCTAAAGAGACCTTTTATGAATCAAAAGTTGTTTACTTCACCTTCCTGATATTGAAATGTAAAATCCACAATGATGTATAAATATCATGACTCTCGACACCATCCAAAGTAAATATCAAATTCTAGCCATATACAAATCCAAAAAATTCTTAATTGCTACATATAAATCTTGAATCCATTAGAACCTTCTCGAGAGTCATCCACTCTGCTCAATTCTCAATTGCACCACCCAAACAGGTGAAGCTTTTGACAGGTATTCTTTTATTTATTTGTAGGTTTCTCAACTTCAGGCTCTTCCGAGGGCCTTTGTTTGAGGTGAGGTTCTATAGTTTGATGGTTACTTATGTTCTCCTCTCCCCTTCCCCGGTAGATAGGAAATATTTCTAAATATATTTCCTTCCTTCCGTTCTGGGGCACTGTAAAGGCTTTGCAACCTTCAGAGCTGGTTGACAGCCGTCTAGTCAATCCCTCTCCCTCTTTGATAGACATCTTTCGGTTCTCGATTTCATCCGACGAACAACTTTAGGTCTTTATTTTGTGTCCTATCCTTTCTTGTGGATTCCCAGTTTCTGAAGGAGTAGCGGCCTCTGTCTCCGGCTATGGGAGAACTTTACCTATAGCTAACCTAGAGAGCTTTACTTTAAGATAGCTCGGGCAGGCACTCTTCTTCGGAAAGAGGATTTGCTTGCCTTACCACACCAACCACCTTAGCGCTGGAAGTTCTAGCAATGGGCAGCTCGCAAAGGAATATTATATAGCAATTTCATATTCATTAGATAAGAGATTGTGGATATGTTCTTAGTGAGGACAACCGGATTGGGACGATCAGGTTGGTTGAGGGCAGCAACACACCGATAGGTGGATTGCCATTCTTGTACTGTTTGGGTAAAAGGCAGGAGCGCTCTTTCCCTCTCACTAGTACTTACTATAAAGGGTGGGGCAACCGGTTAAAACCAAATATCCAACATCCACTTTCCTTAATAGCTACCCGCTTTCGAGTGAACTAAACTCTTGGATTGGCTGAAAGGCCGAATGACTTGTGCCCCAGTAGCATTTCAACAAACAAAGTAGTAACCCCGCCTTAAAGAAACTTAGCAAATCCCTACTCCATGAGCAGTGCATCCTCCATGAATAACAATTCAATCATTCTATGATTCATATATTCCCATAAAGTGTTATACACCATCCATCCAGAAATTTCCTTGCTTAAGTCATCCTCAAAACCAACCTCTGCATCATAACCTATCCACAAGTATGCCTCAGACCAAAACCAATACAACATGTAACCATGCAATGAAATCATCGATAGCAGACTCCGCCACTTGGCTCAAAGCCGTAGATCTAAACACTCGATAACTCATAATGCCCATATTCTATTACTGCCATAATACCGCAGTAAGATTCAGCTAAATCCTTCATAAGATCATGTAACACAAACCATATAATACCTCAAATCATCTTCTAAGCTCGTTTTCATCCTTGTGACGGTCACGTCAACTTTCTCAACCAACCCAAACTCAAATTGCAAGACCTATACCCATTGGTAAAGATGAAAGCCTCGACACAACATCATAAGGATCACATATCCGTAGATTACCCCATATTTGATAACCCACTTGCTTACCCTCAAATTGACATCTCTCTATACCTTTAAACTACCATAACTACTACACAATCACTTAATCTTCCTGAGTCTAAATTCACCAACAAGACATGAAAATTTACTTCCTTCCACATGTGAAATAACACGAAAGAATCTCTCAAACCTTCATAAATCAAGAGAGTATGGCACATCCACAGAAATTGAGCATCCAATAGTCCTTTTCACGTCTCAAGCAAACTCTTTCGGTCATATTCAAACTATCTAAACACATCTCGCAGTCACATCCTACTCATCCTATAGCCTTCCAACCAGTCACTAAGCCACCGGTCATACTCATAGGGACACCACTTGACATAGAAGTCCAAAAGCACATGCTCACACAACTAAAACTACCAAGCCTAAGTTGCGGTCCAAACCATGCCTCAAGTCCTCCAAACTGGACCATCACAAAAATATATAAACTCATCTCGTAACTCATCTATAGAATCACAAGCCGTTGATGCACAGATGATACCGAGCACTCACGTACGCATACGAGTGAGTGGAAGAAAATTCAAAGAGATATGATTTGAGATAAATCAATGGTGTATGATAGGAAAGAAAGACAGGGAGTTTATCTAAAATGCCCTGTAGCCTCTCAAAGATAGGCATAAACTTCATCATACTAATCCGCATGACTCTACTAGACACTTGCTCATGACTCATAGATCTTATGAACCTAGAGCTCTGATACCAACTTGTCACGACCCAAAATGAAAATTAGCCGTGATGGCACCTAACCCAACCCACTAGGTAAGTCAATTAGCAATAATCCAGCTCAAATGAGATCTACTAAGAGAAATATTGATAATATAACTAAATGTTTATACTAAGAATCCCTAAGGACCAGTAGTAAAAATCATGAACTTCTAAGACTTAAAGTTTACAAAGCTGGTATGAAATAAATACATTATTTGTTCGAAATATATATAAACGGATTTATAAATCTAAAAGCTACCAAGAACAAGAGATACCTATAATGGGAATGCAAGTATGTCTTCAATGCCAACTCCCACCATACACAGCAACATCAGCATCCAAAATCCACACGCAAGGTGTAGAAATGTAGTATGAGTACAACTGGCCCCATATACTTAATAAGTGACAAACCTAACCTTTGGTTGAAAGCAATAAGGAGCTTGGACAACAGTCAAAGTCCAATACCAATAGCCAAGAACAACTCGTAACAATATAATAAAAGCAGTACAAGAAACAACTCAAAGATATGATGCTCAACTTGTTCATATTTACGAAAAAATAGGCATGATTTACTAGTATAAAAGTAAAACCCAAATCTTTCACTGAAACTACCAAAATATAAGTTAGAAATATGTGATTTTCCCAAAAACTTTCAACAACAGATAAGATGTTTCAATCTCAGATAGCGTGAGGAAAGTACATCTCTATGCCTACGTGTCAATGTGCATGTGAAGTCATGAATATCACAATATCGTGTAACATGAGAAAATGCATCGCTAGGCCCGTATGTCAAATATAATGTCAATGCAATGCATCATCTCATGTATTCATACTCTCAAACTATTAAATATCACTGTCTCGTACTCCAATTCATCATGCTCAATCCCTTAGTACACTCAACATTGTACAATACCTTCTGCGTCGCGCAGCCCGATCCCATTATGAATCAACAAAAGTTAAGCTCACTACTCGTATGTCAAACTATGGACGGCGGATCCTACCCAAGAGCTAACATAAGCCATCATGGCCTGCTGCGCATGCAGCCCGATCCCACCAATAATATATATATAAAGCCCATAGGACTTGCTGTGACGTGCAACCCGATCCATATAATAATAATACATATGTAGCCAATGTGTTCTGCTGTGGCGTGCAGCCAGATCCCATCAATTATATATATATATATATAGTGGTATGTAGCTCAATCCCATCAATCTCACTCACAATTTGGCCCTCAAGCCCAAACTCAATCATCAATCTCTCCAAAATCTCGAGCTTACAAACGTCATTCCAATCAACCCAAACAATGGTAATTTGATGCGATAACAAATGATAATTGATGCTGAGATGATAGGCAAATGAATGAATATGACCGAGTATGTGAGTGCAATTTTAGCAAATAACCCTACAGATAAAATGACCTTAGTGGGTCCAAAACGAATGAGCATATAGCCTAACATTGTTTCTAACATGGATCATAGCTCAATTACTCTAGCACGTAAAATTTCATGGATAAAAATAAGATTTAAGTAGCTACACAATACCGCAGAATCAACCGAGTCATAATTAACATGATGCATGCCCACACGCATGTCACCTAGCATGTGTGTCACCATAACACCAAACACATAGCACGTATATTTAGGGATTCATACCCTCAGCACAAACTATAGAGTGTCAGTTACCTCGAACAAGCCAAATCCAATATCGAGCAAGCCAAAGAATACTCTAGAAACGCCATCCCATGCGTATCAAGCTCGAACGGCTCAAAACTTACCAAAATCAACTCAAATACATCAAATATGCCTACGGAAACAAACTCAATCAATAAAGGTCGAATCTTTAATCAAAAGCCCAAAGTCAACTAAAAAGTTAAACCCGGGCTCGTACCTCGAAACCAGACAAAACTTACAAAATCCAACAACTCATTTATTTACGATTCCAATCATATTAGTTTCACTCAAATCCAACTCTGAATCGTTGTTCAAAACTCAAAAATTTACTTTATGAAATTTTAGACAAGACCACCCAAATTTCACTTTAAAATCATCAATTAAATGCCAAAAATAAAGATGGATTCATGAAATATAATAAAAACCGAGTATATAATACTTACCCCAATCCATATGGTGAAAATCATCTCAAACATTTTCCAAATCTGAGCTCCCCAACTCAAAGTATGACCAAATGAACAAACCCTCAATATTATATGTGTCTACCCAGCTATTCTACCTCGTTTCTTATGCTAAATGATCCTGAAACTTACTTTTGATGCCTCCAACGGATTTCTTGTGAAATGCCAATTAATTTAGGCTTTTGAATCACTCCATTTGATCATATAATGAAGGAGATATGTTGGTTTCAATATTTGAAACTAATGAAGATTTTTATATACGAATTCAGTGGCACTCTCGTAATTAATTTGAAAAAAATCTAGCAACCAAATTCTTTGTAAAATGATCATAAATTTCTCATACAAAGTCAAAACTTGATGATTCCAGTTGCTATGGCTCCAAAATTATGACACAGATCTAAAGCTTCAATCAAATTAGAAATTGGAGCTCATTTGCTTAATTTAATACCATTTATGCTTGAAGAAACAATGTCAAAACATAAAAAATGAGTGCAATACAACACAAACCTATTCGAAACTCACCCGAACCCCTAGGGACCCCATCCAAGCATACCAAAAATTCCCTAACATAATACAGACTTACTCGAGGCCTCAAATCATGCATAGCAACATCAAAACCAAAAATCGCACCTCAAATCGAACTTAATGAACTTTGAATCTTTCAACTTCTAAAACTCATGCCGGACTATGAAATCAACTCAGAATGGACACAAATTTCGCGCACAAGTCCGAATGGAATAATGAAGCTAACCCAATTCTAGGAACCACAATCTGAGTCGAATATCATCAAAATTAACTCCCGCTTAAACTTATGAACATTCCAAACCTTCAAACTTCCAATTTTCGCCCATTAGTGCTGAAACCTTCTAGAAATATCCAAATGAAATTTTGGGCATATGCCCAAGTCGAAAATCATTATCCGGACCTAATGGAATCGTCAAAACTCTGATCCGAGGTTGGATACTAAAAAGTCAAACTTGGTCAACTCTTCCAACTTAAAGCTTCAATCATGAAATTTATTCTTCCAAACTAATTTTGAAACACTCGAAACCAAAACCGATGATACACACAAGTCATAATACATCATACGGAGCTTCTTATTCCCTCAAACCACCAAGCAAATAGTAAATGCTCAAAATGACCGATAGGGTCGTTACAATATGCAAGTGTTGTAGGCTTCATTGATCGGAAAATACCTCACAAGACACACCGTAGAGATAATGCCTCCAAATCTTCAATGCATGAATAATGGCTGCCAACTCTAAATTATGAACATGTTAGTTCATCTCATGGGGATTTAACTGGCATGAAGGATAAGCAATCACCCTATCCTGCTGCATCAAGACACACGCAATAACAATCTGAGAAGCATCACAATTAGCCGTATATGAACCTGATGGTGAAGGAAAAACTAGAACTGGAGCCGTGATCAAGGAAATTTTAATCTATTGAAAGCTCTCCTCACACTCATCAAACCACCTGAATGCATTACCCTTCTGGGTCAAACTAGTCAAGGGTGCAGCAATGGACGAAAAACCCTCCACAAAACGGCAATAATATCCGATCAAGCTAAGAAAAATCTGAATCTAGGATGGTCTGGACCAAATCTGAAATACCTCAATATTCTTCTTTTCTATCTTGATACTCTTATTGGACACCACGTGCCCCAAGAACGCCACAGAATTGAGCCACTCACACTTGGAGAATTTAGCACAAAGTTTCTTCTCCCTCGACGTCTGTAGTACAATCCTCAGATACTGATCATGATCCTCCTGGCTGCATAAGTACACCAATATATAATCAATGATTATTGTGACAAAGAACCAACATATGGCTGGAATACACTATTCATCAGATGAATAAATGCTACCGGGGCATTGGTTAGCCCGAAAAATATCACAAGAAACTCGTAGTGACCATAACGGGTCCTGAATGTCTTCTTCAGATATCAAAATCCCGAATCTTCAACTGGTGATACCCAGACCTCAAATCAATCTTAGAGAATATTCTAGTGCCTTAAAGGTGGTCAAATAAGTCATCAATGCACGATAGTGGGTACTTGTTCTTAATTATAACTTTGTTCAACTACCTACAATTGATACACATCCGCATAATACCGTCCTTCTTTTTCACAAATAGAACTGTGTACCCCAAGGTGACACACTAAGCCTAATGAATCCCTTATCAAGAAGATCCTGAAGCCTTTCTTTCAATTCTTTCAACTATGTTGGTGCCATACGATATAAAGGAATAAAAATGGACTGGGTGCCCATCACCAAGTCCATACCAAAATCAATGTTCTATTAGGCGGCATGCCCAAAAGGTTTGCAGGAAACACATCCAAAAACGTATTGCGTTACCGAAAGAGACACAATGGTAGGAGTATCAACGCCAATGTCCCTCAAAAGGCCAAATACACCAGATATGTTGGGCCTTCAAATATGAATCACTCTACTGGAACGTATTCTAGAGAACCTCTCCACTTAATCTTAGGTAATCCCAGCATCGCTAATATCGTGATCTTAGCGTGAAAATCTAGAATAGCATGACATGGTGACAACCAATCCATGCCTAGAATCACGTCAAAATCAACCTTGCTAAGAAGTAAAATATCAACTCTCATCTCCAATCCTCCATTAGTCACCACACACAACCAATATACACAATCCAATAGAATCACCCGGTGGTAAGGATACATGGATAGACGTAACTAAGAAATCACAAGACATATCTAAATAAAGAGAAAAAGTATGATGATACATATGAATAAGTGGAACCAGGATCAAATACTATGGAAGCATCCCCGTGGAATATTGAAACAATACCTGTGATCCCTATATCTGAAGCAACTACCTATGGCTTGGCGGGAACAACATAGAATCGAGCCTAACTACCACCTATCTGATCTGCCTCTCGAGGTGACCTCGCCCAATACGACCTCCACCCTAAGTTGGTTGAGCAGGGGGTGTAACAACTAGTGTAGGGGTAATAGACTAGCCTCCCTATTGCAGTGGACCTATGTAGTGACGGGGACAATACTTCCATAAATGCCACAACTCCCCATAATCATAACAACCTCGAGTCAAAAATGGGGGTAGGGCCTGCATCGGACCCCAAGAACTAGAATATCCACTGGAAGAACCTTGTACTGACAAACTCTGAACTGATGGAGCATGGGATGAACTCTTAGCTGGATGGAACTAAAAGATGACTGAACCAGACGAGCACTGTTTGAACCATCACTAGCTGATACACCATGACGAACTAGACGAGCCATCTGAGCGGGCATGTAAGGACAACATCTGTAGTGATGTGACTGGCATCTAGATAAGGTACTACTGAAACCACATAAACTACAGGGCTATTTTCCCCTCCCTCCCCCCCTCCCGCTCCTCACGCTCAAGCCTGCGAAAAACTCCAAACTCCAAATGACCGAGCAATCTTGACCACCTGGTCAAACCTAGCATCCATCTCGCCCTTTCAGGCTAAACTATAACGTAAGCCATAGTTGAGGCCATCAATGAACCTCCTGATCTGCTCTCACTCCATGGGAAGCGACCAATAGCATGACGGGCCAAATATACGAATCTCATCTCATACTAGGTCATAGTCATATCTCTCTGTGCAGCTGCTCAAAATCTCTACTTCAACTCTTCCCTACAAGTCAGTGGGACTAAACTTCTCTAAAAAGAGAATGGAGAACTCATGTCATAAAAGCGGTGCTGTGCTAACTGGCTTGCTCAACTCACAGGCATGCCACCATTAGTAGGCTACCCTAGTCAGTTGAAAAGTGGTAAATGGAACTCCACTAATCTCCAAAATACTCGCTATGCTAAGAATTTTCTAACATCGATCTATGAAATTTGGGGAATTCTCTCACTCTTCCCTGATGAACTCTACAGGCTTAAGCCTCCCAAACCTCTCTAGTTTCTTCATATCCTCATCACTCATAGGTGGGCAAACCTTAGCCCGAGCAGCAGCAACCAGCTGGGTTGGTAGTACCCCTAGTATCTATAGTCCCTGAGCTACCAACTCTAGAGTACGGGCTGCACGAGTTTGAGCACCTCACTCGGCATGAGAAATTGCTAGTTCAGCTGGAATTGAAACAACCTGAGCAAGTCTAGTACATAAAATCAACATCTGGGCCAAAGCCTCCTGAAGGCCTGGGAACATAATGGGCACAACCAGTGCCTGAGCTAGTCCTAGTGGCTCAATAATATCCGGTATCAGCTCCTCATTTAGAGCAATTGGTATTTCTATAGGAGCTAATCTAGCTATTATATGAGCCATACCTCAGCCTCTACTGTGGCACCTGCCTATTGCGGCTATAGATGGTGATACTGGTGGCCATACGCCTTATCCAGTGGTACGTGTCCTCACCATCTATGAGAGAATAGACGATTCAAGTTTCAAACTTCTACATTAACAAATCCGCACGATAAGAATGCAAGAAAGTGAAGTTTTCTAATAGTTTGCTAGCCTCTCGAAGATAAGTACAGACGTCTACATAGACTAGTGAGACCTAAGCAACCTAGTGCTCTGATACTAACTTGTCATGACTCAAAATCCACAAGTCATGATGGCACCTAACCCAACCCGCTAGGTAAGACAACAATCACATGATTAACAATGAAAATGAAATAACATAGTCTAATAAATCAACAGCAGAAGAACATCATAAAATACCTAAAAAATAAAGTCAACATGCTAATACAACCAACCCCAAAACATGGTGTCAACAAGTACACGAGCACTACTGAAAATAAGCAACAATAATATACCCAGTATTATCGCACATCGTGGGGTCTAAGCGATCTGGGAGTTCAAGGGTCCGAGACTATATTGCTTTGAGTACCCCAGAGTTCACGGGGATAGATTAGTGGGAGGACCCCCCAGGATTTCATAGATCAGATTCACAGGATCTTTCAAGTTATGCATGCCACGGAGAAAGAGGCAGTTGAGTTAGTAGCTTTTCAACTTTGAGATATAGCCATCTTTGGTATGAGGGATGGGAGAGGTCTAGGGGACGTGATGCACCTCCAGCTTTTTGGGAGAATTTTTCAGATGCCTTTCTTGAACAGTACTTATCGCAGGAGATCTGTCAAAATCGAGTTGATAAGTTTCTAGCCCTCAAGCAGGGCAATATGAGTGTTCGAGAGTATAGTCTCTATTTTGACTCATTGGCTAGATATGTACCATCCATAGTTGCTACTATGCAGGACAGGATCCACAGGTTTATAGCAGGGATGGCCACAGAGTTGACCAAGGCATGTTCCACCACTGCATTACTGGATAATACGGATATCTTCCAAATTCAGGCATTCACCCAGAATATAGAAAGGGGTAGGCATCAATAGCAGGGTACAAAGAGGACTAAGCAAGATCAGCATAAGAGGATGAGATTTACCTGGTCTTAGGAGCATTCTCATGGTAGTTATAGGCCCAGTAGGCCTTTGCCACCTCAGTTATAGGGTTACAGGCATGGCCGCTATACTCAATCAATACCAGGTGAGAGATCACGGGCATCGGGTTTGCAACGACAGTGAGGTTCAGGACATACATGGTCATTTCTGCTGCGGTGTGACATCTCTAGTAGTGGACACTTGGGCCAGTGCCGAGCAGGTTCCGATGCTTATTATACATGTGGGTGTCCGGGGCATATGATGTGATATTTCCCAAATAAAGATTTTGGGGTATGGCACAACCAACGAGTTCAGCAATAGGATCATCTATTTCATGCATCCTTCATTCCGCGAGTCTGAGTCTTCGGCTGGTTGAGGTCGAGGCAGAGGTAGAGGTTTCAGTTCGGGTGGTAATCAGAACCGTATCCATGCTTTAGTGGGTCGGCAGGACCAGGATATATTGACCATTTTCTCTAATAATGCTTATGCCTTAATAGATACAGGATCTAATTTATCGTATATTACCCCATTTGTCACGGGGAAGTTTGGTATAGTTCCTAAAGTACTAAGTGAACCTTTTGCAATATTTTGTTACACCCCATAGTTTCATACGTGAGAATACGTCGTAAGTCAATTGATGTAAGGTCACAAATGAGATCATATTTGGAAGAATATGAAGTAATTTAATCATGCTACCTCTTAGGTTACAAATATTGGGGATCATGAACAACAAGTATAAAGAGGGTTCAGAAGCTAAGGAATTGAAGAAATCAATGTTTCGTCAAGAATCGACAAGTTGGAAAATTTATAACATGTATTTTGGGGTGTGACTAGGATGCTTAACATGATAAGGAGGTTATGTTATGAATTATGATAGTCGTATGATAGTCGTGTGTTATGTTTTGAAGTCAAGCGAGTTGTGAAACAAAAGTCGATGAAAGTCATCACAGAGTTACATTCATAAGTTTTACTGAAACTTTGGTAAAATGTAAATGCGATTTTCTCCTAGTATACTCAGATTTATGGATTGATACACCTATAAAATTGAATATATATGAGTCTAATTTTTAATGCATTAAATAATTTGCCAATAATACATTGGTGTAGAGAGATATGGGCAATTTTGCATGACTGCGCAGGCTGTTAGGTGACAAGTAGGTGTGTCACCTACTTGTTTAAATAACAGCCCAAATATGGGCCATTTTGAGTCATCCAAAGAGGCCTTTTAAAGGAATATTTCTTCATATATTAGACTGAAAATAGGTCATAATAACCATACATAAGCTCTGGAAAAATCCTCCAAAAATCCTAATTGATTTTCTCTCCCTTTCAAGTTTTAATTAGAGGTAAAACCTAGAGTTTGAAGAACCAAGATAGGAGTTGAATTATCCAAAAAATAAGGTGATTTTACTTCTATCTTTCATCCATTTTTTCTTCTATAAATTCATGTTATATATTTCTATACTTGTAAGAACTCACGGGACGGTGATCGAAAGCCGTGAATTCGAGTTATTCTCTTGTATCGGACTGTTTTGTAGATTGTGTTGTGTTGTTGTTGGGATGCGTGTTATACTAATTTTTTGTGGAGCTTTGGAGGATAAAGTGTGTGTAGAAACACTATATAAATATAGGGTGGTGGTCTGGTCATTCATTGTAACATTTCCGAGTCGTTTGACACTACTACAGTGGTCATTTTATGTGTGAAGAGATTGGGGTGTGTTGGTCTGTTTTCTAGTATTTGATGGTGTATATAAGGATGGAAAATAATTTATATATGTTTTTATTGTTGTGTTCTTGTTTTGTTGGTGTTATCTTGAATTTGGAGGAAGTAAGGATTATAGGGGATATGTTGCCCGTTTTAATACAAAATAAGCATGTCGTTCGTTGTGTGATATTTGTACCTTTCGTAACTTAATGATAGTATTATTATCATTGTTGTAGATTAAGGTGCGAAGAGGTTAGTTCAACTAGGTGATTGGAAAGATTGTGATAACGAATGTTAATGCTAAACCTTTCCTTCATTTTGGCATGATCCCATAACTATATGTGCTTAATAACGAGACATAAAGAGAAGTTCGTATTCTTGAACTTATGTACATTATCCTAGTCTCATAACTTATAGTGTTCTCCCTTATAGGGACTTCTTATTCAATTTAGTTTTGTCTTCTTCCAGTCAAGAAAGTAGAGAATCTATATATACATCATTACAGTATTTTTACCACCATCGAGCTATAATAGATAGGCAGGCCCCTATTGGGCAACCTCTTATCAGATGGTGAGTCATATACCGAGCCTACTATGGCCAAGCGCCTATGAGCGAGCACAGAATGGCCGAGCTACAGAGCCTAGTATGGTCGAACACCTATGAGCAAGCCTACTACGGCAGAGCAGTTACAGATACCAACCCTGATAAGGTCAGACAACTATTTTACTTACTATATTGAGAGAGTTGGGCAAGTATCAGCAGGTAAGGATATCTTCAGATTATCTTTTACTCCCAGTTACTTTCAGTTATTATATTATCAGTTGAGTTTCGGCTTTTAGTTATCTTGTTGCCTTACATACTCGGTACATTATTTTGTACTGACGTCCCTTTTGCTGGGGATACTGCATTTCATGTATGCAGGTCCTCATTGATAGTTGGACAGACCCTCCCAGCAGACAGAGTCAAATATCATCTTGGTTGGTAAACTCCACTTCCTCGGAGTTTCCAGGTCTAGACCTTGGAGTCCATTTTATATATACAGGTTTGATGGGTAGGTCAAGGCCCTGTCCCGACCATGGTACAGTTCAGTTATCTCTAGAGGCTTGTAGACAAGTCCTGTATAGTTTATATATTAGTAGATGCTCATGGCTTTTCATATATATATATATATATATATGGGGTATGTTTACCCCACAGATGAGGCAGAAATGGCATGGGGTAGCCACTATTTAAGGTGGTATTTATTTTTTATCCAGCAATTCTAATATTGAGCAAAAATAGTCACTCCTATATTAAAATTAATATAAAAAGACATTTTTACCCTTTCTTCCCTTGCTTTTCTTCCAAAACCCTTGCTTCTCTCTCTGCATCAAATACATTGGAAATAGGTCGCTTTTCCTGTGACTTCATCTTTTTGCACATTGTACTCGATCAAATGATAACCATGATTATCAACCATTTTGTATAGTATATTCCCGTTTGACTTGAGAAATATGAAGTCACCTCATGTTGTTTTTCCGATCAAAGATCCCAAAGTTTGGAATCTTCATGATGTTATTCCATGTAAATCCAATTTTCTCATCTTCCTCTAATGCCCAAATTGAAATTTTCCCTTCGACCCTCCAGTAAATGCAAACATGGTTAGCAAAAGCACGCAATTTAAGTATATCCCAATGCTTACCTGGAGATGTGTAATTTGACATCAATCTTATATGTAAATTGCAACTATTATTATTATTATTATTATTATTATTATTATTATTATTATTATTATTATTACTACTTCTACTACTACTACTACTACTACTACTACTACTATTATTTTGTGAAAAGATACAAATAATATTTGATTTTCTGCTATGTTATGGATCCTGAACTAACAGTTACAAGTTCAAAAGTTAAAGTCAGTTGGTCCTGAACTTCGAGTTCCAAGTTCAAAAGTTAAGGACATTTGGTCCGGAACTTACAGTTACAAGTTCAAAAGTTAGGACAATAGGTCCTGAAGTCCTGAACTTAGACTAACAAGCTCAAAAGTTAAGGATAATAGGTCTTGAACTTAGGCTTAGAAGCCCAAAAGTTAAGGACAATAGGTCCTGAACTTAGACTAACAAGCTCAAAAGTTAAGGACATTTGGTCCGGAACTTACAGTTACAAGTTAAAAAGCTAATGACATGTAGTCCTGAAGTCCTGAAGTTAAGTTCAAAAGTTAAGGACATGTAGTCTTGAAGTCCTGAACTTAGAGTTCCAAGTTCAAAAGTTAAGGACATGTAGTCTTGAAGTCCTGAAGTTAAGTTCAAAAGTTAAGGACATGAGCAGAAGAGTATTTTCGTTCGAGCAATTAAAGTTTATTAAAGCAGTGGCTAAAGACTAAAGACATTTTAAACAGTGGCTTAAAAGTAAATACATGTGTTATTAGTGGCTAACCGTGCACTTCCCCCCCACAGATGAGAAAGACGTTATTTTCAAACGATTTAGTATATGTCCTTATCGGCCTAAGTTGAGGGTTACCCCTCCAGAGTCCGCATTTACATAGGGGTACACTCAGGTTGAGTACGACACCGGGTGTCGGCCATGCCTATTCAATTTTAAGGCGTAACAAACTTGGTATCAGAGCAATTCTATCCTAGGCAGTCTACAAGCCATGTCTAGTAGAGCCTTGTTTATAGATGTGTTGTATACCACATTTTATAAACAGGAAGCTACAAGTAATTTAGGAGTCTGTTTCCCTTTTTTCAAATCTAAATCGTGCTATAGAGCTGAGTCATAAGAGTTCAAGCCAAAGCTTATGTTTGTTATTGATATAGAGATGCTTTTAATTAGAAAAATTATAGCTAGCCAGAGGGCTAATACAGTAGCAAGTAAGGTCATTAGTAGAGAGAGAATTCTTGACGACGTGGCCCTGTTTGAGACCCTATTAAATCGTGCATACCAGATGTGCTAATTTCGCACTTACACTAAGACATATATATCTAACATACCATGCGAATAGGAGTATCAGAAGGTAAAAGTATAAGTTTCAGCAGGTAACAGAAGCAAGGTAAAGAATGGTACTAGGTACCTAGTCTATTAAGATTATCCAAATTTCCACCTCAAATAGAGAAATAAAAGGATTCTATGTTACCTTCAACAAAAGTAGAGGTATGTACAATTGGTCGCACCCATCTCAGTTATGCCCTATGGGAGATAACATATATATTTTAAGAGAAAGATGGGATATCAAGATCTAGCTTGGGTTAGAGGAACCCAAAATGGTGGATCTATGTTACCTTCAACAAAAATAGAGGTATGTACAATTGGTCGCACCCATCTCAGTTATGCCCTATGGGAGCTAACATAAATAGTTTAAGAGAAAGATGGGATATCAAGATCTAGCTTGGGTTAGAGTAACCCAAAATGGTGGATTGAGTCGGGGGAGCCAAAGGTGAAATAATGTTTTGTTAAAGTTTTAAGAATAATATGATATACAGAAGCATTAGCAGGAGAATAAGAAGAGAGTAAATGAATCATTATGAGTAAGGTATGATAAATGGGTGATAACGGTAAATAAAACAATGGTAGGATGATAGAGTCTATGGTCAAGTGAAGGAAAAGAAAAGAGATGACAGGCTTTGGGACTATAAAAGAGTATATTCCATAAGGTCATATCCTTATTTCGAGAAATGAGTTGGTGACTCCAACATGATTACTAGAAAGCTCGTTATACCCCCCCGGAGTAATAGAAATAAACGTAGGCTAGTAAACAAGAAAAAAAATCGAACATGATTTAGGGACTAGAGGATTCGGTAATAGTCGACATCGTGATATTGTCAGAGACCATGTTCCGACAAAAACAGAATAGACAATGGAAGAATAACCTTTAAAGGTCATTCAGGAAGAAGTTTCCCTAAGGTATGCTCACAAAGTTATGCTTAAGGGACTAAGTGTTCTAGTTGCATTAGGTGTCACCCTCGCGCATAAGGAATTCAGTTTCCCTAGTAGAGAAGGGTTACCTCAAGGCGGGTAAGGAATTCAGTTATCCCTAGTAGAAAAGGGTTACCTCAAGGTGAGTAAGAGTTAGTGAAGACGTGAAAAGAATCCAAAGATGAAGATATAAACCATATATAGGTAAATCTTCATAGCATTAAATGTTAGTACTCCCCTAAAGGAGGGGAGAAGACAGTGTGATATGGTAGTAAGTCAGAGTTAGATAGTTCAAATAACTATGGAATAGTAAAGAAAGAATGCGGTAAAAAGGAAAAAGGAATGAGATTATATTTATTCAGATCCTACATATATGTTAAGACTCCAAAACATTATTCAAGCACGATATTGGAGAGAGGCAGTAAGGGTTCCCGACTAAGATGTTATTGATACTAAGTGTGAATGAACACTTGATACATAAGGATCCAGTGCAAGAGGTAATTTAAGACAAAGGAAACAACCCAAGAGAGATTATGCATAATATAGATATGAGAATGGATGAACGAGTATTTAGTAGTTGATTCAGGAAGAGCCTAGTTGTGGCTAGACAAGAAAATACAACTAAATCAACAGATCCTGCAAGATAAACCTAGTGAACCCCAACATAGGGAATTCAGTCTCATAGATACGACATTGTAATCCTTGAGAAATATTTAGATAAGAGTTGAGGTAGTTATAGTTTCCATAAAAAGTGTTACGAAAATAAAAGAGAGTGCCACTGAGAAAAAAAATTGAGGTTAGAAGTAACCCCGCGAGAACAAGGGCATGGAGGTATATAATTGAGGATATTTGTAGGTGAGTAAGAACATCAAAAATTTTGTCAGGTATATGATGGGGTAAGCTCACAGCTTTACAAGAGTTAGAGAGTCTTCCATATGAAAGACTAGCTGATGAAATAAGGAAGAAGGTTTCAAACAAAGCATAGTGACCTAAATAAATAATGGTCTTGTAATAATAGTCTCACTACGGCATTGTATGCTCTCCATGAAAAAGTGGCACATGTTGTAACTAAGGAACGGGAAGTAAAATCCAAAGTAATATTCAAGATCGTATGAGTTTCACAAAATTCCAATGTATGTGGGCACTAAGATAATCCAAGTATTCATGCAACAGTGGCAAAATGACCAAGAAAGGTAATTGCTTACTTTTAATGAAAGCTTAGAAGGCACGAAAGGAATTATTCGATCTATGACCCATAGTTAGTTACATTATGAACATACTTAAGATTTTGGAGTGTTATCCATGCAGCATATATATTGACAATGATACAGTTATAGGAGACTCCAATATAAGTTAAAAGAAAGAATTGACTCCACGTCACAGACAAAAGCTGGAATTGCTAGAAGGTTATATTATGGATGTTCCATAGCGTCGACGAGGGACTAAAGTAATAACTAGTACCCTGAGCCGCAAATCATAAGATAAAGTAAGCCTACTTAAAGGTTGAGATAGAGAAGGAAATAAAGAGTTACATTAACAAAGTGAATTGGGAGTCTGATTATTAGACCCCGATGAGTATAGAAATAGTGATTCAGAACATTGTAGAATCGCTCTAAATATCAGAGGTATAAAAGAGATAGTACAACAGATATATTCTATAACGGATCTATGATAAATCTAGTTAGAACATTACCAACCTCATAAGAAGTCAGTATGAAGTTATTGGCGGATTGTGTATGCACATGATGTGCAAGTATTATAGTAGAGCTTTAAGGTGTTGACGTGAATTCCACCTGTGTGGAAGGGAGGTTATGAAATATATAGAAGATACGATGCAAGAGTTAAAGGTAAGTAAGGTACATGTGAAGAAGGTACGAGATGCACAATTATAAAAGGTTATGAATAATCCAGATATGAGATAGAGGGCTAGAAGCGTCACAATTCTCTATCAAGAAATGATAGTGGTGTCGTTAGTGGCATATTTTCCATCTTGTGGTTTCCAAATACAGAGAGGTCTAGTTAAGACAGTAAATAAGAGTTAGAGATGATATGATGCCTCGCTTGAGGTTCCAGAGTAACATAAGGAAATATATGGTACTTGCAAGTTAAAGGAAGGTTGCAAGTGGTATAAATAGATATATATAGGTTGCAAGCTAAAGTATGAAAGCGACAAGGTTTTAAGTAGATAGGAGTAATGATAAGAATAGGTGAGTGAGAAGGTGATGAGAATAGGCAAGTACTCGGGATTAAATCCATCACAATAAGAGAGCTAATGGTTTCCATAAGTTATTAAAAGCATAGTATAGCGTGAGTGAACTCAGAGGACTTTAGGACTAGGAGAATTAATGTTGCCCTAGTGGTAGAACAATGGTGTAATAGTGATAAATAAGAGGATGGCGTTTAGTCCATTGATTGGGTTATGATTCAAAGAAAGGGATTTCATGAATTGTACAGGATTAAAATACCCCATAAGTTGAATCACATTGGGATGCTATGAAATATAGTTATTGAAGTATAGTATTGACCCTAAGTGGATCAGGCAAATAACTCCAGATGTTCCCCGATAAGACATGAGCCCTAATGACAACATATTGCATAAGAGGTTCAAGTTATAAATGGTAGATTAAGATCAACATTAAGGTGAATCAGCAATAGATGGATAAAATTTCCAAAGTATAAGAAGAGATTTGGTTGCCATTAGTAAGATAAACAGTAATAAGGAAGCATTAAAGGACATATATTTATACATATAAGATAAGCAGTGAGAGAGTAACTTGGAGTTTTGCATCAGACCTCGGTAATAATAAATATAAGTAAGTTTTATGGTATAGTATGACCTACCTAGATGCAATAAACCCATAAGGATAGATATTTGAGGGTGTGAAGCAAGATAAAGCAATAGTCGCAAGTTCGACAAAGTACCAAGCGAAGGACTTCAGTACACCTATAGATGCCTAGAGGGACAACTTGGCATAGTTCTGTATATGTTCCCAAAGTGACGCCTAGAGATTGGCTAAGAGTTTGAGGAAAAATGATAGAAGAGTTGCACAGGCTCATATACAAGGACATACTCGTACAGGATGCATGATAGAAGGTCCCAACAGTTACGAGATTGGAAGAATTCATACAACAAGTCATGGTGTGAGAACGAGGCCTAAATGGGGGAATGCCATGGCCTTCAGATTTATTCACAAAACAGTTGCCTATATGTCAAGGAAAATACTAGATTATTTGTAAGAGCTATAGTTTTTGAGATTTATAAGCGTATCAGTCAACATTCGAGGACGAATGTTCCAAAGGGAGAATGATGTTACACCCCATAGTTTCGTACATGAGAATACATCGTAAGTCAATTGATGTAATCTCACAAATGAGATCATATTTGGAAAAATATAAAGTAATTTAATAATGTTACCTCTGAGGCTACAAATATTGAGGATCATGAACAACAAGTACAAAGAGGGTTTAGAAGCTAGGGAATTGAAGAAAATAATGTTTTGTCGAAAGTCGACAAGCTGGAAATGTTATAACAAGTACTTTTGGGGTGATACCAAGGTTCTTAACATGATAAGGATGTTATGTTATAAATTATACTAGTCGTACGATATTCGTATGTTATGTTTTGAACTCAAGCGAGTTGTAAAACAAAAGTCGATGAAAGTCATAATTTATACAGAAACTTTGGGTCAAATGTAACTGCAATTTTTTCACAATATACATATCTTTATAGGGTGTTCCACCCATCAAATTGAATATATATGAGTCTACTTTCTAACGCATTAAACCATTTGTCAATACGACATTGGAGTAGAGAGATATGGGCGTTTTTACAAGACTGCGCAAGCTGCTAGGTGACAAGTAGGTAAGTCACCTACTTGCTTAAATGAGAGCCCAAAAATGGGCCATTTCGGGTCGTCCAAAGAGGCCTTTTAAAGGAATATTTCTTCATATATTAGACTGAAAATAGAGCATAATAACCAGATATAAGCTCTGAAAAAATCCTCCAAAATATTCCTTTCTCTCCCTTTCAAGTTTTAATTAGAGGTGAAACCTAGAGTTTGAAGAACCAAGATAGGAGCTGAATTACCCAAAAAATAAGGTGAGTTTACTACTATATTTCATTCATTTTTTCTGCTGCAAATTCATGGTAAGTCGTTCTATACTTTTAAGAACTCACGGGACGGTGATCGAAAGCCGTGAATTCGAGTTATTCACTTGTAGTGGACTGTTTTGTGGATTGTTTTGTGTTCTATTGGGCTGTATGTTCTACTACTTTTTTGCGGAGTTTTGGAGGATTAAAGGTGTGGAGAAACAACATATAAATTATTTTATTTCGTGTGCAAATGAGTATTTATGATATGATGGATATCAATTGGATATTGTAATAAGTGTATAAGTCATATTAGAAGTGAATTATATATATATATATATATATACATATATATGCGATTTTGGGTATGTTTACCCCACAAATGAGAGAGATGTTATTTTCAAACGATTCAGAATATGGCCTCATCGGCCTAAGTTGAGGGTTACTGTAAGGCCCCGGAAATTTTTTTCGAGTAATTTAAGATTTCGTCGTGCCAAGGTAGGCTAAATTATTTTATTTCGTGTGCAAATGAGGATTTATGATATGATGGATATCAATTGGATATTGTAATAAGTGTATAAGTCATATTAGAAGTGAATTGGTTCTAAGGAGAGGCCTAAGTCTAAGCCAAGTTGGAAAATTTCATATTAGATGAAAGTTGTAAATAAATGCGCACATGACCTCACTTTGAACGATCATATATCCAGTTATATAAGGAGTTGAGTGAGGATCTACCTATCAAATTAAAGCCCTTTGAGTCTAGTTTCCAACGCAACAAACCGTTTGCATTTGGAGATGTATACAGAAAGTTATGACTATTATACTGGACATGCGTCACCAGCACGCCCAGGCGCGCGGCCGCGGGTTGGACCGCGGGGCTTACTGCCCGGAACTGCGGGTTGGACTGCGGAGGAATGCGGAGGACCGCGGGGAACCTGTAAAATGTCTAAAATACCCCTGGTCTGTGTAAAAACCGAAGGGGTATCACATTTCCTTCATTTTTTGTCATCCAAGCTCGAAATTTTGGGGTTTCTTCACCCTCTCAAGACCTTCAACTTCCCCAATCTTCAAGATTTTTCAAGAAATTTCTTCAAGAACCCAAAGAAGGGTCTTGCAAGATTTCTTTCAAAAGATTGAAATTGCTTAAGTATATTGGAACATTGTAGTATCATTAAGAGGCAAATTTGAGGTGGATCTATAGCAGGTACTCCGGTCCACCGAGAGTAGCACTCCTCTCCGTCCCATCAGTTGCATTGGTGAGCCCCACTTCCTCTTGGGGTCATGTGTGGTTCATGCCACCTTCTTTTGAGTTTATTGTGTATTGTAAGATATAGCCGGGGCCTTGTCGCCGGCAAGTATTGGTTAAGTTTCTAGTATTCATAGAGGCTCCGTAGACACAATGTGGGTGGTGTACAAAAGTATTTTGGGTAGTAATGGTACGGTTCAGAATCGTGGTCCACGTTGGTAAATGTTGTATGTATTTTGCAAGTACTTGGTGTCAAATGTTGAAAATGATAAAAAGTAGAAATGAACTCAAGTTGTAACTTTATGCTTAATTCTTAAATTTCTATTTCAAAAGAATAGTGTATATTGGAATCACGGGGTAACGCATGGGATAGGAAAGGAAATTCCAGGTCCGCTTGACTGGGGTCCTCCGGTTGAGCGCCGGTCGTGTCCCTCGGTTTTGGGGCGTGACAAACTTGGTATCAGAGCTTAAGGTTTTAAAGTGTCCTAGGATGTCTCGGAGCCGTGTCTAGTAGAGTCCTTCTTATCGGTGTGTTGTCGACCACATCTATAAGTTGGAGGCTACATGGACATTTAGGAATATTACCCTTCTTCAACACTCCAAATCGTGCGATAAAGCTTGACTATAAGATTGTTTTCTAACTCGTGCGTTGAGATTCAAGGTAATTTTAAATGCTCTTTCCTTTATTTCAAGTACTGTTGTCATATGTCATGACCAATGGGCAAAGACATGGATATTAAGGAGATGGCACATGTGTCTTGTTGAACAAATAGTATGGTTATATAGTATAAGTACATAATACCATAAGTATACTTTATTTGAGAAAAGTGTTAAAAGTGATTCCCCGCCCAAAGAGGCATTGATTAGATAAATGAGATGTAAGCTTGAATAGCACACGTGGATAGTGTGAGAAGTATGTAAATGATCCTAAGGTGCGAAAGAATATTGGTTATATAAGCACGTGATATATGAGAGAATGACCAAGAGATTAATGATGAGAGTGTAAGTCTCTCACATGAGGTAAGAAGTTATGAAATGAGACTCAATTGAATCCAAGATGAGAAGACCCTTGTACTATGAACTTTATAAGGACCCAGAAATATACAAAGTTGTATTACACCCATAAAGGATATTGACATGAGAAATTGGAATCCCAGACCTGTGTGGCTGAATAAGAGTAGAGAACTTATGAGGTTAATACTATGGTGACTTAAATCTCCCTAATAGTCGAATATATATATGAGGCATATGTCCCTAAAGTTTCTAAATTCAAGACTTGTGTCAAAATCCAGGACATTCGCCCCAAGCGGGGGAGGAAGGACCGTTGTGAGGCCACTTAAATACAATGAAACAAGAGTGAGACCATGTAGCTATGATGTTTGAATATTTTGTTGAAGACATGCGTGGTCTAGAAAAGAGATAATGGGTAACATCTCTATGAAAAGATATGCTAATGATAGACAACTAGTACCCCAAGAAGGTGGAAGGTTAACGAAGGTAAATTCTTCACACATGACAATGTGAATGATAGGGTCAACGATCCTAGAAAATAAGAGTATGTTTGTAAAGGGATTTTATACTTGTTAGAAGGTCTGGAGCAATCGAACCCAAGGAAGTACCCTAGGTCAAATGTGAAAGATTTCAAGTTTTTAGAATGGGCTAATGGATAATCATAGATTTGTGATTTAACCAAAGTTCCAGGACATTAAGAAAGGTAGAACAAGTGGGAAAAATAAATGTGATGCTACAATAACCCAAGAGGGTATTTGTGCTTGATGGAGAGCCTCTAAATAATCTTACAAACAGATAAGTCTTAAGTGATATGAGGACGAACACACTTTCCCACGGATACCCTAATAAGAGTTAAGAGGTGAGCCGGATGAAATATTTAAGGTAAAATACCACGTAACATATGGAAGAGTGCGGCTATTCACTAACTAGGAAGAATGAGGCGAGAAGAAATGGGGAGAAAACATTTAAATTGAGATGTTCACGGTCATCACAAAATATCTTGCATCAGAATGGTGGACTCGCTTAGAGCACAAGTGTTAATAAAAGTTATAAGGGACTAACCGCAATGCAACCGACTTGGGTGACACTAAATATCAACTAAAGGATCTAGAGATAGTTCATGTCTACATACAATGGGAAGTGAGAATACCGGTGGTGAAGTTGTGGTATTGTAAACTGACTAAACAAGGCATAATGATATTACAAGTTCACGGGAGGCAGAAATGTGTGGAACAATAAGGCTATTAACTATGCACTATCCGCAAAATGGAATGGGAATGAAAGTTCCAATTAGAAAGAAAAGATGGTACTAGCATATTGTCCAGACCAAAGGGTGATCAATAAGGGAAAGATAACACAATCTACCCAAAGGGAAAATGAAAGGTTCAAAATAGATTAAAAGAGGATAAACACTTGTTATGGACCAGACATGTTTAGCATGGTAACTCCTAAGCCACAATATCAGGGAACTCTATTGGTAGCTACAATATGGGGAATGAGGTGAGTTACTCATCGAGGATAGAATCAGGTGACTAAGTCTTACACTTAAGAGTAAAACCAAAAAAAATCGTTGTTGAAGAATTGAGGAGGATCTAAAGTTTTAGAGAATACTCTTCTCGGGCTAGTGACCCTTTCTAAATTATATATATAAAGGTTGTTGATATACGTTTTGAGAGGTGTTTAACCGTAAAGGGGGATCGTGAGAATCTTCATAGGGGAAGTAGTGCGGTTTCTTAAATTCTATAATGCACGTGTGGGGAGAAAAGTTTGGCTAAGAAAAGTCAGAGCACAATGTTACCTTACATTTGATGCAATGTCGTGCAAGTTAGTGTTATCAGGGTATGTGTGCAAGTTAGCCGGTGTTATTCATTTGAGACAGAATTTGATATGAGAAAACTCATTCAGTAATGTCTTTTGTTGAGAATTTGGAAAAGTTAGTTGCAAGTATTCAAAGGAGATTGTAACCATATCAGGGAAATTATTGTAGAACTCAATTCGTGGGAGGTCATATGTAAGAGAAATGTGATAAAGATGTTCCACTAATGATGCAACGTGTTAAGGTAATAGTTTATGCCTCTAGGAAACTCAAGAATCATGGGCAAAAAAAAAATGAATACAGCACATGACTTAGAACTTGCAGCAGTGGTATTTGCATTAAAGTTTGGAACCATTGTTGGTATAGGGTCCATGTGGATATAGTCACGGACCATAAGCGCCTTTGATATACTTTCAAACAGAAGGAATTTATTTTTGAGGAAGAGAATATAGTTAGAGTTACTCAAATTTTACGACATTGATATTCTATATCACCCGGGAAAATCCAATATTGTGGCGGACTTTGTGGAAAAATGTCCGAACTGTCTGCAAGTGAAAGCCGAACATCAAAGGCCTATAGGATTGTTACAAAGAATATAAATTCCAATGTGGAAATGGGAAATGATAATTATGGATTTTATGATAGGATTACTGTGCATTACACGCAAGTTGGACTCAATTTGGGTAATCGTGGATCGACTCACGAAATCAGCTCACTTCTTGCCAGTCAAGGCCACCGTACTGCTGAACAGTATGCTCAGTTGTATATCAAGAAAATAGTAAGGCTTCATGGCACTCCGCTTTCGATTATCTCGGATCGAGGGGCCCAGTTCACAGCTTATTTTTGGAAGAAATTTCAGCAAGGTTTGGGTACTCAGGCGAATCTCAGCATGGCATTCCATCCACAAACTGATGGTCAAGCGGAGAGGACTATTCAGAGACTTGAAGATATATTGCGGGCTTGTGTCTTGGATTTCAAAGGTAATTGGATGATTACTTGCCACTTATAGAATTTGCTTACAATAATAGTTTTCATGCTAGCATTCAGATGGCCCCATTTGAGGCATTGTATGGAAGGAGGTGTAGATCTCCGATTGGGTGGTTCGAGGTTGGTGAAGCAGAACTGTTATGGCCACATCTTGTGCATCAGGCTATGGAAAAAGTTAAAAGTCATTCATGAGAGGATGAAAACTGCTCAGAGTCGTCAGAAATCCTATGCAGACGTGCGTCGAAATGAATTGGAATTCCAAGTAGATGATTGGGTGTTCTTGAAAGTATCTCCCATGAAGGGAGTCATGCGATTTGGGAAGAAAGGGAAATTGAGCCCAAGGTATGTCGGGCCANATGAAGAGTTATCGTACAAAGAAATTCCAGTTGCTATTCTTGATAGGAAAGTCCGAAAATTGAGGAACAAGGAAATTGCTTCAGTTAAAGTATTGTGGTGAAGTCAACGAGTTGAGGAATCCACATGGGAAGCGGAAAAAGAAATGAAAGAGAAATATCCCCATCTATTCGAACAAGTCTAGTAGTTGCGAACGATTGTCTTCAAGCAATTTGAGATAGTGTTCAGATTTGTGCAAAGGCACCCCATTTTCCCGAAATTGCCTTATTATTGTAACTTCCCAATGTATTCCATATTGCAAATGTTGTCGCTATTGGGTAATGTGCAACCCTTGAAGTAAATGAAAATTTTGAGAAACTTATGTGGTAGGTAAGTGATTAATGATAGTGTAGATTGGTAATGATTAATTGAAGCATTTCTGGCATGTTAAAGTGATTGGATTGTATGGGGCTCATTGAAGTGACCCAGTTGTGTGGAAAGTAAATGACCTTGATTGAACCAGGTGCAAATTGTGGTGTAAATAGAACGAGCTAATTATAAGTTGTTTAAAGTGTATGAATATGTATGAGTTGTTAGGGAATGAATTGTATACCAGTTGCAGGGATAACAGAAACTGTGTAATGGTCTTGGAAATATGTTTCGGGGGCTCTCTGGCAGGTAGATAGGCCTAATTACAAAGGAAACTCTGGCGAAATTTTTCGGAAATTTATGGAGTTAGCCAAATTCGGGGCTATTGATATATTTCATGATGTGAACAAGCTAAAGTTACATAAGGATGGCTAGTTAACGGACCGCAATCCTCATTCGAGGACGAATGATCCTAAGGGGGGGATAATGTAAGGTCCCGGAAATTTTTTTCGAGTAATTTAAGATTTCGTCGTGCCAAGGTAGGCTAAATTATTTTATTTCGTGTGCAAATGAGGATTTATGATATGATGGATATCAATTGAATATTGCAATAAGTTTATAAGTCATATTAGAAGTGAATTGGGGTCTAAGGAGAGGCCTAAGTCTAAGCCAAGTTGGAAAATTTCATATTAGATGAAAGTTGTAAATAAATGCGCACATGACCTCACTTTTGAACGATTATATCTCCTGTTATATAAGGAGTTGAGTGAGGATATACCTATCAAATTAAAGCCCTTTATGTCTAGTTTCCAACTCAACAAACGGGTTTTCATTTGGAGATGTATACAGAAAGTTATGACCATTATACTGGACATGCGTCACCAGCGCGCCCAGGCGCGCGGCCGCGGGTTGGACCGCGGGGCTTACTGCCCGGAACCGCGGGTTGGACCGCAGAGGACCGCGGGGGAACCTGTAAAATGTCTAAAATACCCCTGGTCTGTGTAAAAACCGAAGGGGTATCACATTTCCTTCATTTTTTGTCATCCAAGCTCGAAATTTTGGGGTTTCTTCACCCTCTCAAGACCTTCAACTCCCCCAATCTTCAAGGTAAGTAATCTCCATCATCTTGGTGTGAAATTCCTTCATTTCTACACTAATATTGATGAAATCTTTGCATGAACACATAGATTTTTCAAGAAATTTCTTCAAGAACCCAAAGAAGGGTTTTGCAAGATTTCTTCCAAAAGATTTAAATTGCTTAAGTGTATTGGAACATTGTATTATCATTAAGAGGCGAATTTGAGGTGGATCTATAGCAGGTACTCTAATCCACCGAGAGTAGCACTCCTCTCCGTCCCATCAGTTGCATTGGTGAGCCCCACTTCCTCTTGGGGTCATGTGTGGTTCATGCCACCTTCTTTTGAGTTTATTGTGTATTGTAAGGTATAGCCGGGGTCTTGTCGCCGGCAAGTATTGGTTAAATTCCTAGTATTCATAGAGGCTCCGTAGGCACAATGTGGGTGGTGTACAAAAGTATTTTGGGTAGAAATGGTACGGTCCAGAATCATGGTCCACGTTGGTAAATGTTGTATGTATTTTGCAAGTACTTGGTATCAAATGTTGAAAATGATAAAAAGTAGAAATGAACTCAAGTTGTAAGTTTATGCTTAATTCTTAAATTTCTATTTCAAAAGAATAGTGTATATTGGAATCACGGGGTAACGCATGGGGATAGGAAAGGCAATTCCAGGTCCGCTTGACTGGGGTCCTCCGGTTGAGCGTCGGTCGTGTCCCTCGGTTTTGGGGCGTGACAGTTACCCCTCTAGAGTTCACAGTTATAGAGTAGTAGGCTCGGGCTAAGTACGGCACCGGGTGCCAGCCACCCCTCTTCAAGTTTAGGGATTGACATATTTACACCGGTCGGAGAAGCGATTATTGCTAGACGGGTTTACCGAGGTTGTACGGTTATAGTTTGTAGTCATCAGACCTTGCCCGACCTAGTTGAGCAAGAGATGGTGGATTTTGATGTTATCATGGGCATGGACTGGTTGGCGGCTTGCTATGCCACAGTTGATTGCCGAACAAAGGCAGCCAGATTTCTTTTTCAGGGTGAGCCAGTCCTTAGATGGGTAGATAATACAGCTACACCCAGTGGTAGGTTTATTTCCTATCTGAAGGTAAGGAAAATGATCGCAAAATGGTAAATTTATCTTATTGTGCGAGTTAAAGATACAGATGATGAGATACCTACACTTCAGTCTATTCCAGTAGTCAAAGAGTATGCATATGTGTTTCTAGATGAGCTTCCAGGAATTCTTCCAGAGCGAGAGATTGATTTTAGCAACGATTTGCTTCCAGGAATCAACCAATATCCATCCCTCCTTATATAATGGCACCTGCCAAATTGAAGGAGTTAAAGGAGTAGTTAAAAGATTTGCTAGAAAAAGGTTTCATCAGGTACCTCACCTTGGGGTGCACCAGTACTGTTTGTGCATAAGAAAGATGGATCGTTGAGGATGATCGATTATAGGCAGCAGAAAAAGGTAACTATTAAGAATAATTATCCACTTCCAAGGATCGATGATTTGTTTGATTAGTTGAAGGGGCCTAGATGCTTTTCAAAGATAGATTTGAAGTCAGGGTACCACTAGGTTAGAGTTCGGGAGAATGATATTTTGAAGACAGCCTTCAGGACCTAATATGGCCACTTCGAGTTCCTTGTCATATACTTCGGGATGACTAATGCACCCGCCGTATTTATGCACTTGATGAATAGCCTATTCCGGCCATTTTTAGATCTCTCCGGTATAGAATTTATTGATGATATTCTAGTTTATTCATGTTCAGAGGAGGAGCATACGGACCACTTACGAGATGTACTCCAAACCCTCCATGATCGTAAGTTGTATGCTAAGTTTTCTAGGTTAGTTCTGGTTGAAGTCTGTAGCATTCTTAGGGCATATTATATATAATGAAGGTATAAAGGCAGACACTCAAAAGATTGAGGCCGTAAAAACTTGGCCTAAACCTATAACTCTGGCAGAGGTTTGTCGGTTGATAGGCTTAGCAGGATTCTACCAGAGGTTCGTAGAGGGTTTTTCTTCCTTTCGGCACCATTGACGAAGCTGACACAGAAAGCAGTTAAGTTTTAGTGGACAGAGGCTTGTGAGCGGAGTTTCTAAGAGCTTAAGAACAGCTTGACCTTAGCACCAGTTCTAACACTTCTAGAGGGTCCAGAGGGTTATGCCGTGTATTGTGATGCCTTAGGGGTCGCGTTAGGATATGTCCTGATGTAACATAGGAAGGTAATTGCGCATGGTTCAAGGCAATTAAAGAAGAACAAAAGGAATTATCCGACCCATGACCTCGAGTTAGTTGTGGTTGTCCATGCACATAAGATATGGTGGAATTATTTATATGGTGTTCATGTTGATGTATTTACAGATCTTAAAAGACTGAAATATATCTTTAAGCAAAGAGAGTTGAATTTGTGACAAAGGCGATGGATAGACTTTTTGAAAGATTATGATGTTAAAATTCTCTACAGCGAGGGAAAGATAATGTTGTAGCAGATTCCTTAAGTCAGCAATCTATGGGTAGCTTAGCACATGTAGATGCTAAAAAAGACATATAGCTAGAGAGATCCATCAATTGGCTTGTTTGGGGGGTTCAGTTTGTAGATTCTAACGATGGTGGAGTTGTACTCCAAAACACTGTAAAACTATCTCTCATAGTTGAAGTCAAGGAAAGGCAATATGAGGGACTAGAGTTGGTCGAGTCCAGAGAGCAAGTTGTGGAACAAAAGTCGATATAAGTCATCACAAGTTACGTTCATAAGTTTTACTGAAATTTGGCTCAAATATAACTGCGACTTTCTCCCAATATACTTAGATTTACAGTGTGTTCCACCCATAAAATTGAATATCTATGAGTCTATTTTTCAATGCATTAAACCGTTTGTCAATAAGATATTGGAGTAGAGAGGTATATTCAATTCCGTGAGACTGTAAGACTGCTAGGTGATAAGTAGGCGTGTCACCTACTTGCTTAACTTAGAGTCCAAAAAGGGGCTATTTCGGGTCAGAAAAAGAGCCCTTTATGGTCTTATCTCCTGTATTATAACACAATAACCAGACCCACGCCTCTACAAACATCCTCCTAAAAAATATCCCACAAATCCTACTTGATTTTCTCTCCTTTTCATGTTCTAGTTGGAGGTAAAACCTAGAGTTTGAAGAACCAAGATATAAGTTGAGTTATTCAACAAATAAGGTAAGTTAGCTGCTTTATTCCATCCTTTTATTCTTCTGGAGATGTATGTAAAGTCGTTCTATAATTGTAAGAACTCATGGGACGATGATCGGAAGTTGTGAGTCGAGTTATTCACTTGTAGCGGACTGTTTTGTGGACAATTTTGTGTTGCTATTGGATTGCTTGTTTTACTACTGTTTTATGGAGTTTTGGAGATGGAAGGGTATTGAGAAACACCACATAAATATAGGGTGGTGGGCTGGTTATTTTATTGCCTTACATACTCGGTACATTGTTTTGTACTAATATCCCTTTCTGGGGAGATTGAATTTCATACATGCAGGTTCAGAAAGACAGACGGGTAGACCTCCTCAATAGGTGTTTCCGAAGCTCAGCTTGATCGGTAAGCTCCACGTCCTTCAGAGTTATCGGATCTAGGATTTTATGTACATGTTGTGTATGTATATGTATATATATTATAGGTAGGTCGTGGCCCTATTTCGATCATAGTGCATCCATTAGTAGAGGCTTGTAGACATACCATGTAAATTAGTGCAGTATGTCGGGCTTGTAGGCCTTGTATGTATATTTTGCTAGTTTTCAGCTTTAGTAGTTATGACGACCTTGTCGGCCCAGCTTTATATTGATGTTTAGTGGAAGCCAGTTTCCATTCAATTTTATATTTTGCTTTGTGAATTGTCTTGCAATGTGGCCACATGGCAAAGTATGACATCGTGTGTTCAGAGTCCCTCTGTTGCAAGTTGGTACACTAGGTTAAGTGAGGCACCTGGAGCCGATTTCGCCCCAGGTTCTGGGATGACAAACTTGGTAACAGAGTAGTTCTGTCCTAAGAGTCTACAAGTCGTTTCTAGTAAGGTCGAACTAAGAGTCTACAAGTCGTTTCTAGTAAGGTCTTATTTATACGTGTGTTGTGCACCACATTATAGAATCAGAGAACGAAAGAGAATTTAGGAGTTGGTTACCCTTCTTTCAAATCTAAATCGTGCTATAGAACTGAGTTATAGGAAATTTGAGTTAAACTTACATGTTGGTGCGGTGTTTGAATACATAGATGACGGTGACTAGGAATATTACGGGTAGCCAGAGGAGAGATACAATAGCATGTGAGGTGACTAGCAGGGTACCCCCATAGATTGGGCCCATTCTAAGGGCCCAAGGTGAGACCTCTACTCAACCATTATCCGTTCCTCCACCACCTGAGGGAATTCCTAGGGATACGACACATCTAGTTCCCCCTCCACTTCCATCAAATCAGGACTTGAGGGATGCGGTGTATTTGTTGACACAGTTGGTAGATGTCCAGCAACAGGCTAAGGCATCAGCTAGTGCAGGATCTTCTGACGGGTCTGGGAGTTCAAGCGTCCGAGAGTTTATTGCCTTGAGTCCCACAGAGTTTAGGAGGATAGATTCGAGGGAGGACCCGCAGGATTTCATAGATCAGTTTCTTAGGATCTTTCGGGTTATGCATGCCACGGAGAAAGAGGCAATTAAGCAAGTAGCTTTTCGACTCCGAGATATAGCCATCCTTTTGTACGATGGATGGGAAAGATCCAGGGGGCATGATGCACCTATAGCTGTTCGGGAGAATTTTTTTTCAAATGCCTTCCTTGACTAGTAATTAGCGTTGGAGATCTGACATGCTCGAGTTGATCAGTTTCTAACCCTCAAGTAGGCCAATATGAGTGTTCGAGCATATACTCTCCGTTTTGACTCATTGACAGATATGCATAGTTTCTACAATGCGGGACATGATCCACAGGTTTATAGAAGGGGTTGGCCCTAGAGTTAACCGAGGCATGTGCCACTACTGAATTGTGGGATAGTATGGATATCTCCCAGATTCTGGAATTCACCTAGAATATAGAAATGTGTAGGCATCAGCAGCAGGGAACAAAGAGGGGCAGCGTAAGAGGATGAGATTTACCAGGTCTCAGAAGCAGTCTCAAGGTAGTTATAGGCCCCAGTACTTCAGACGTTCACGTAGGCGTCCGCCACCTTAGTTACAGGATTATATGTATGACAGCTATACTTAGTCAACACCAGGTGGTGTCAGGTTTGCAGTGATAGTGAGGTACAGGGCAGAAGTAACTTGGGGCGCGGTGTGACATTTGTGTTGGAAGAAACTTGGGCCAATGTCGAGCAAGTTTCGATGCTTTTTATACATGTTGGCATCCGGGGCATATGATGCGAGATTTCCCAAATAGATATTCTGGGGGTATGACGCAACTAACGAGTTTAGCAATAGGATCATATATGTCTGTGCATCTTTCAAGGCACCAGTCTCAGTCTTTGACAGGTAGAGGTCGAGGCAGAGGTAGAGGTTCTAGTTCAGGTGGTAATCAGAACCGTATCTATGCTTTAGTGGGTTGATAGGACTAGAAATCATCCCCAGACATTGCGACATGTATATTTACCATTTTCTCTCACGATGCTTATGCCTTGATAGATCCAGGATCTACTTTATCGTATATTACCCTATTTGTCATGGGGAAGTTTGGTATAGTGCCTGAAATACTAAGTGATCCTTTGCGGTATCTGCACCGGTCAGAGAATTGACTATTGCTAGACAGGTTTACCGAGGTTATACGGTGATAGTTTGTAGTCGTCAAACCTCAGCCGGCCTAGTTGATCTAGAGATAATGGATTTTGATACTATTATGGGCATGGACTGGTTGGCAACTTTCTGTCCTACAATTGATTACCGAGCAAAGGCACTTAGATTTCATTTTTTGGGTGAGCCAGTTCTTGATTGGGTAGGTAATATAGAAACACACAGAGTTAGGTTTCTTTCCTATCTAACAACAACAACAACAACGGCCCAGGGTAATCCCACTAGTGGGGTCTGGGGAAGGTAATATGTACGCAGACCTTACCCCTACCCTAAGGGGCAGAGAGGCGATTTCTAGGAGACCCTCGGCTTAAGAAGGAGACAAGAGATGATATATTAGTACCATCAATAGAATCATCATAAAATAACAGCAATATAGGAAATACAAAATAGATGGAAAATACAATAATAACCAGTAGATAAAGTCATGCATCAGTAGATAACCACTAGTATCCTAAAACTAAATCTTAACTGTCTAGTCCTACTCGGGTGTGCCGTAGAAATATTCACATCTTCCTCCTAACCTAAAACCTTAATGTTCGACCTCCACAATACCCTGTCAAGGGCCTTGTCCTCAGTAATCCTAAGTCGCACCATGTCCTGCCTGATCACCTCTCCCCAATACTTCTTGGGCCAACATCTACCTCTCCTCGTGCCCACCACAGCCAGTCGCTCACACCTCCTTACTGGAGCATCATTTCTCCTCCTCTCAATGTGCCCGAACCATTTGAGTCTTGATTGACGCATCTTGTCCTCCATGGGGGCCACGCCCACCTTTTCCCAAATATCTTCATTCCTAATCATATCCATCTTAGTATGCCCGTACATCCACCTCAACTTCTCATCTCTGCTACTTTCATCCTCTGGATGTGTGATTTCTTAACCGGCCAACACTTAGTCCCGTACAACAAGGCAGGCCTAACCACTGCTCTATAGAACTTACCTTTTACTAACGTTGGCACTTTCTTGTCACACAAGACACCCGAAGCTAACCTCCACTTCATCCACCCTACCTCAATACGGTGTGTGACATCCTCATCGATCTCCCCAATCCCCTGAATAACCGACCGAAGGTACTTGAAACTACCCCTCTTAGGAATAACTTGAGAGTCAAGCCTCACGTCCACTCACGTTTCCATCGGCTTGACACTGAACTTGCACTCTAGGTATTTCATCTTAGTCCTGCTCAACTTGAATCCCTTCGACTCAAGGGCCTGTCTCCAAACCTCCAGCCTTTTATTGATGCCACCTCGTGTCTCATCAATTAGAACAATGTCATCATCAAATAGCATACACCATGGCACCTCCCCTTGAATATGATGAGTCAGTGCGTCTATCACCATGGCAAATAGGAATCGGCTGAGCACATACCTTTGGGGCAACCCCATATCAACCAGAAAGTGCTCTGATTCGCCTCTTACCATCCTAACTCTTGTATTAGCTCCATCATACATATCTTTAACCACCCTAATGTAGGAAACCAGAACCCCTTTAGCCTCCAAGAAGCTTCATAGAACCTCCTTAGTAACCCTATCATGCGTTTTCTCCAAATCAATAAACACCATGTGGAGGTCCTTCTTCCTATCTCTGTATTGTTCCACCATCCTCCTAATTAGGTGGATAGCTTTTGTGGTAGAACGCGCCGGCATGAATCCAAACTGGTTGTCTAAAATAGACATCGTCCCTGCACTCTCATTTATACCATTTTCTCCCAAACTTTCATGGTATGGCTTAGTAATTTGATACCCCTATAATTGTTACAACTTTGGATATCACCTTTGTTCTTGTACAACGGAACCATTGTACTCCACCTCCACTCCTCAGGCACCCTATTCATCTTGAATATAACATTAAACAACTCAATTAGCCATTCCAAACCTGCTCTACCCACACACCTCTAAAGTTCAATCGGAATTTCATCTGGCCCGATTGCTTTGCCCCTACCCATCTTACGCATTACCTCCATGACCTCATTAACCTCAATGTGCTTTAACGTCATTGAGATTGTTGGCATTCCTTAATTCACCTAGCACAATATTCTGATCCCCTTCTTTATTTAGAAATTTATGAAAGTACGACTGCTACCTCCTCTTAATCTAGTCATCCCCCATCAAAACTTTGCCGTCCTTATCTTGGATGCACCTCACTTGGTCCAGATCCCGAGCCCTCCTCTCTCTCGCCTTAGCCAGCCGGAATAACTTCTTCTCCTCACCTTTGTCACCTAATTCCTCATACAAACGAGCAAAAGCTGTCGTCTTAGCCTCCGTGACTACCAATTTTGCCTCCTTCCTAGCTACCTTATATCTCTCGCTGCTCGCTCCTCTTTCCTCCTCACAAGTGCTCCCTACTAACCGTAGGAACGGTGCCTTCTTTACTTCCACTTTACCTTGGACAACTGCATTCCACAACCAGTCTCCTTTATGGCCACCGGTGTAGCTCAAAGATATCCCTAACACCTCCCTCGTTACCTTTTTTATACAGTCTGCCACTGTCAACCACATAGTGTTCGTGTCCCTACTACTCCTCCAAGCTCCCATAGCCGACAACCTTCCTCCCAACTCCTGAGCATTATCCTCAGTCAAGACGCCCCATCTGATCCTTGAGCGACCTCGTACTGACCTCTTCTTCCTCTGTATCATAATACTAATGTCCATCACCAAAAGCCTACGCTGAGTTGTGGGGGTCTCACCTCGGATAACCTTGCAATCCTCACACAACCTTTTATCGTATCTCCTGAGGAAGATATAGTCAATCTGAGTCCTCACCACCAAACTTTTGAAAGTAACCAAAAGGCGAGGAAAATGATTGCAAAAGGTTGCATTAACATATTGTGCGAGTTAGAGATACAGTTGTTGAGATACCTACACTTCAGTCTATTCTAGTAATCAAAGATACGCAGATGAGCTTCCAAATATTCTTCTAGAGCGAGAGATTGATTTTAGGATCGATTTTCTTTAGGGAACTCAATCAATATCCATCCTTCCTTATAGAATAGAACCTGCCAAATTGAATGAGTTAAAGGAGCAGTTAAAAGATTTGCTGGAGAAAGGTTCCATCAAGTACCTCACCTTGGGGTGCACCAATACTGTTTATGCGAAAGAAAGACAGCTCGCCAAGGATGTGTATAGGAAGTTGAACATGGTAACTATTGAGAATAATCATCCACTATCAAGGATCGATGACTTGTTTAATGGGGCGAGATGTTTTTCAAAGAAATATTTGAGGTCAGTGTACCACCAGGTCAAAGCTCGAGAGAAAATTATTCTGAAGACATCTTTCAGGACCCGATATAGCCACTTCAAATTCCTTGCCATGTCCTTCGGGTTGACAATTTCACCTTCCGTATTTATGGACTTGATGAATAGCCTATTCTGGGCATTTTTAGGTCTATTTGTGATAGTATTTATTGAAGATATTTTGGTTTATTCACATTCAGAGGAGGAGCATTCATACCATCTGCGAGTTGTACTCCAAACCCTCCGTGATCGTAAGTTGTATGCTAAGTTTTCTAAATGTGAATTTTGGTTGAAGTCTGCAGTATTATTAGGGTACATTGTATCCAATGAATGTATAAAGGTTGACACTCAAAAAATTGAGGCCGTGAAATCTTGGCCTAGACATCCCACTCTGATAGAGGTCTGTAGCTTTCTAGGCTTAGCAGGATACTACTTGAGGTTCAGAGAGGGTTTTTCTTCCCTTTCGGCACCATTGACGAAGTTGACATGGAAAGCAGCTAAGTTTTAGTGGACAGAGGCTTGTGAGAGGAGTTCCAAAAGTTTCATAACAGGTTGGCGTCAGCGCTAGTTCTAACAATTCTAGAGGGTCCAGAGGGTTATGTCGTGTATCGTGATGCCTCAGGTGTCGGGTTAGGATATGTCCTGATGCAACATGGGAAGGTAATCTCACAAAACCGTCAATCATATGTATTCATGTTGATATATTTACATATCATAAAAGCCTTCAATATATCTTCAAGCAAAATAAGTTGAATTTGCGATAGTGGCGATGACTAGAGTTATTGAAACATTACAACGTTAACATTCTCTAGCATCCAGGGAAAGATAATGTTGTAGAAGATGCCTTAAGTTGCTGATCTATGGAAAGCTTAGCACATGTAGAGGCTAAGAAAAGGCAATTAGGTAGAGAAATTCATCATTGGCTTGTTTGGGGGCTCGGTTAGTATATTCTGACGATGTTGGAGTTTTACTCCAAAACACTACAAAATCGTCTCTCATAGTTGAAGTCAAGTAAATACAGTATGAGGACCCGGAGTTGGTCGAGTTGAAAGAGCGAGTTACGCAGCAGAAGAAGCTATTCTAAAGCTCAAGGAAGGTGGGGTTCCCGGATATAGGGGTCGTCTGTGTTTTCCAGATGTAGCAGAGCTAGAGATAGGATTATGTCAGAGGCATATTATTCATCATACTCCATTAATCCTGGGTCGACGAAGATATATCATGACATTAAGGATGTCTACTGGTGGAATGACATGATGAAGAACATTGATACGTTGGTCTCTTAGTGTTCTAGTTGCCAGTAGGTGAAGGTAGAGCATCATAAGCCCGAAGGCCTAATGCAGATTATAGAGATCCCGTTGTGGAATTGGGAGGTGATTAGCATGGATTTTTTCATAGGTTTTCCTCGTTCTCATCATAAGTTCGATTCTATATGGGTGATAGTTGATAGGCTCATGAAATCAGCCCACTTCCTACCAACCAGATCTATATATACAGCCACCGATTATGCGAAGTTATATATTAAGGAGATAATGCGGCTACGCAAAGTACCAGTATCTATTATATCTGACTGTGGAGCCCATTTTACAGCACGTTTTTGGAGGTTATTTCAGAGAGGTCCTGGGACTCAGGTGAGTCTCAGCACAACTTTTCACCCACTGACTGATGGACAAGCCGAGTCCACAATTCAGACGCTCGAGGTTATGTTACGAGCATGTATGTTGAATTTTAAAAGAAGTTGGGATGAACATTTACCTCTTATCGAGTTTGCATATAATAAAAATTATCACTATAATATCTAGCTGGCTCCGTACGAGGATTTGTATGGGCGTAAGTGCAGATCTCTAATAGGGTGGTTTGATGTTGAAGAATCTAGGTTACATGGGGCAGACTTGATTCAGCAGTCCTTAGAGAAAGTAAAGCTTATCCAGGAGTGACTATTGACAGCTCACAGTCATTAGAAGTCATATTCTGACGTGCGGTGATGAAACCTAGAGTTCGGGCTTAATCACTGGGTATTCTTAAAGGTGTTTCCTATGAAGGGCGTGATGAGGTTTGACAAGAAAGGCAAGCTTAGCATGATATATTGGGCTTTATAGGATTATCCGAAGAGTGGGCAGAGTAGCTTGTGAGTTAGATTTGCCCTCAAAAGTGCATTGGGGATCCTACCCAAGTGGTGCCCACTAATGATGTAGAGATCACGGAGGACTTGTCATACGTGGAAGTTCCAATTGCCATCGTAGACCGACGAATTTGCAAGCTACGAAATAAGGAGGTCGCCTCCGTGATGGTTTTATAGAGAAGCTAGAATGTGGAAGAGATAGTGTGCGGAGGAAGAAATGAAGTCTAAAAGCCCCTACCTATTCAAACTGAATATATATGGATCGAGATAGGATACTTCATCACAAATCTATTCAGGCCAGTAGCCTATTAGGTTGGCTCTAATTTTTGACTTTCACTATTTATGATTGACGGTTGTGTGAGGCCAAGTGTTGCTATATATAGACATTGACCATGTGTGGCATGTATAGTATATTTTGGCTGTGTTCAGGTTGGTTTTAGTCTAGTGTACGGAGGAGATTCTGGAAAAATATTCCAAAGTCTCTAAGATTAAACATTCGAGGACAAATGTTCCCAAGGGGGGAATGATGTTACACCCTATATTTTCGTATGTAAAAGTGCGTCGTAAGAAATCTAATATAGGATAAAAAATGAGATCTTTTTTAAAAGTATATAAAGTAATTTAGTCATATTACCTCGGAGGTTACAAGTATTGAAGATCATGAACAACAAGTACAAATATGGTTGGAAGGTTTAGAAGCTAAAGGAATTGAAGAAATAAATATTTCGTCGAAAGTCGAAAAGTTGAGAATGTCATAACATGTACTTTTAGGGTAAGACTAGGGTTCTTAATATGATAAGGAGTTATATTATGAGCTATGTTAGTCATATGGTAGTCATGTGATATGTTTTGAAGTCAAGTAAGTTGTGGAACAAAATTCGATGCAAGTTATCACAAGTTACGTTCATAAGTTTTACTGAAATTTGGGTCAAATGTTACTACGATTTTCTCCCAATATACTTAGAGTAATGGGGTTTTCCACCCATCAAATTGAATATATATATGTCTATTTTCCAATTTAATAAACCATTTGTCAATATGACATCGTAGTAGAGAGAGATATATATGCATTTTTGCAATACTGCACAGACTACTAGGTGATAAGTAGGTGTGTCACCTACTTGATTAAATGAGAGTCCAATAAGGGGCTATTTCGGGTCTGCCAAAGAGATCATTTAAGGTATTATATCCTGCAATATAACACACATTTTATAACAGAATAGACATACCCAAACCCCTACAAATATCCTCCCAAAAATTGCCCACAATTCGTAATTGATTTTCTCTTCTTTTCAAGTTCTAGTTAGAGGTAAAACCTAGAGTTTGAAGAAACAAGATAGAAGCTGAGTTATTAAACAAATAAGTTAATTTTACTGCTTTCTTTCATCCATTTTTTCTGCTAGAGATGTATGGAAAGTCGTTCTATAATTGTAAGAACTCACGGGACGGTGATCAGAAGCCGTGAGTTCGAGTTATTCACTTGTAGCGTACTGTTTTGTATTACTATTGGAATGCACATTTTACTATTTTTATGTAGTTTTGGAGGATGAAGGGTGTGGAGAAACACCACATATATGCATAGTGGTGCTCTGGTCGTTCGTCGTAATATTTTTGGGTTGTTTGACACTACTATGGTGGTCGTTTTCTGTATGAAGAGATTGGGGTGTGTTGGATGTTTTTTAGAATTTTGTAGTGTATACAAGGTTGGAAAATAATGGATATATGTTGTTATTGTTTGGTGTTCTCTTATTTTTTGGTGTTATCTTGAATTTGGAGGAAGTATGGATTATAGAGGAGATGCTGCCTGTTTTAATACAAAATAAGTTTTTCGTTCGTTGTGCTATAGTGGTACCTTTTGTAACTTAATGATAGTGTTATCATCATTTTTGTAGATTAAGGTGCGAAGAGGCGAGTTAAACTTGGTGGTTGTAAATATTGTGATAAGGTATGTTAAGGTTAAGCCTTTATTCATTTTGGCATGATCTCGTAACTGCATGAGTTTGATAACGAGTCATAAAGAGAAGTTCGTCTTCCTGAACTTATATACATTATCCTAGTCTCATAAGTTACAGTATTCTCCCTTATCGGGACTTCATATTCAGTTTAATTTTGTCTTCTTTCAGACAAGAGAGTAGAGAGTCTATATATATATAGTATTACAGTATTGCCACCACCATCAAGCTATAATCGATAGGCAGGCCCCTATTGGCCAACCTCTGATCAGATAGTAAGTTATATACCAAGCCTATTATGGCTGAGCACCTATGAGTGAGCCTAGAATGGCTGAGATACCTAGCCTAGTATAGCCTAGCACCTATGAGCAAGCCTGCTACGGCCAAGCAGTTACACGTACCAAGCCTTATAGGGATAGGCATTTATTTTACTTACTATATTGAGAGAGTTGAGTCAGCATCAGCAGGTAAATATGTCTCTAGATCATCTTTGACTCACAGTTACTTTCTGTTATTATACTATCAGTTCAGTTTCAGCTTTCAGTTATTTTATTGCCTTACATACTCGGTACATTATTTCGTACTAGTGTCCCTTTTCTAGGGACGCTGCATTTCATGCGTGCAGGTTCAGATAGACAGATGGGTAAACCTCATTAGTAGGTATTGCCCGAATTAAGCTTGATCGGTAAGCTCCACGTATTTCAGAGTTGTCAAGTCTAGGGTTTTTGTACATATTGTGTATATATGTAAATATGTTATAGGTATGTCGAGGCCCTATTCCGATCACAATACATCCATCTATATAGGCTTGTAGTCATACCCTATCAGTTATGCAGTATGTTGAGCTTGTAGGCATTGTATGTATATTTTGTTTGTTTGTCAGCTGTAATAGTTATGACGGCCTTGTCGACCCAGCTTTATATTGATGTTTAGTCAAAACTAGTTTCTGCTTAGTTTTATATTTTGCTTTGCAAATTATCTTGCAATGTGGCCCCATGGCCATAGTATGACATTGTATGTTAAGAGTCCCTCAGTCGCAAGTTGGTACGCTAGGTTAAGTGAGTCACCGGGTGCCGGTCTCTCCCCCAAGGTTCTAGGCGTGACAACGGATGTTTGGCATAACTACCCATGATCAAGCACATATATGAAATAGTGTGCCTGCGTCCATTGTTGGTATGTCAGACTCCAGATGGGCATATCCTTCCCAAGCATTAATTTTAATCACTTAGCCCATTAATGAGGCATGGTGCACGTGTCGCCTTAAAATAATAACACGCAGACCAATATGGGTATAGCATACGTGTCACCTCAAAATTAGTACCAAACCGACTCTAAGATCCAAATTCAGTTATTTACTATTCAAGTCTCAGATGAACTCATCTCAAATATTCAATTAAACAGTTTTACCCTTTTGTTATATATCCAAATGTGAGGAATCAAATAAGAAGTACTAAGACAGACATACCATACACGGATATAGTATCATGATTGAGAACTTGTGTGCAAATAAGGATTATAACTAAAAAATAGCAAGAATAGTCCTATCAAGTCTCAAACAGTTAGCACATAGCCTAGCCATGTTGTCGAACATGATCCACAGTTCAAATAATCAAACAAGTATAGTGAATGTGGGAGTAACATGGCATGACAGCAGAACAAGCTCAGTATTAGCCTAAAGGACTCGCCAAACTATGAATAAACCGGTGCATGCACACACGCTCGTCACCAAACATGTACGTCATCCCAATATCTTTTACATAACATAGTCTGTAGGGCTAAATACATTCAAATCAAAGTTTAAATGCTTAATTACCTCAACTTGCGGAAATCAGAACTCCAAGAAGCCCTCCCCTCGTGTATCGGCATCCAAGCGACTCGAATCTAGTCAAAAACAACTCAATATCAACAAACAATGTTGTGGGAAGAAACATCAAAAAATAAAGTTTAGATGTTTATCAAAATCAAAAAGTCAATCAGGAGACTATCGGAACCCGACAAATATCACAAAATATGAACACCCATTCAATTACGAGTTTGACTACATATCAAAATCATCAAATTCCTACCTCAAATCGACCTTCAAACCTCCATTTTTTGTTTTTAAAAATTTCCATGTCACGACCCCAAACCACCCCTCGGGTCATGATGGCGCCTATCACAGTACTAGGCAAGCCGATTCCACATTTACAACATCGAGTTCTTTTATAAATTCATTTTCTAATCAGAGAAATCTCAATTCTCTCAATTTAAGTTATATAAAAATACGCGGAAACAAGTACGTAAATACATCAACACAACCTAAATCTGGTGTCACTAGTCATGAGCCACTAAATACAACTCAACACTATCTGCTTAATACAAAATAAGTCTGAAATATAAAATAATAGAATAGGAAGGAGAAAAGGCAGGGTTACGAATGCCGTATAGCTACCTTGCAATCTCCGAATAAGACTCTGAAGGCAACGATCAGCTCTCACTCGGAGGCTCTGGCACCTAGATCTGCACACAAGGTGCAGGGAGTAACGTGAGTACGGGAAGTAAGTAACCAAAGTAAATAAAGGCTGAGTGCAGTGACGAGCATTTAAAAGCATATACATACTTTATCTAGAATCTCACCTGTGAGCACGTGATTTTTGCCTTGCATGAAAATAACTCCTAAAATAGACAAAAAATAATTTTAATTGATTTTTAGGAATTTTTTTTATTTAGTTGCATTCCCTGAATTTTTAATATACTTAAAATCATAGAAAAATCACAAAAAATGGTCATTTTTACATGTTTAGATTTTAGTCTTTAAAATTAGCATTTTTTTTAGTTTTGGGTTAGTTGTTTTAATGTTTGAAATAAATAAAGAATTTTAATTTTTACAAATATAGATTGATTTAGGATTTTAATAGATTAAAAAAAAGGAAAAAAAAAAGAGAGAGAAAAGAAAAATAGGAAGAACATATTTTTGGTCTTGATTCTTTTAAAATTGGGCCAATTCCTAAAGGCCCAAATTAATATTAAACCCCAACCCAATTAAATACCACTATCCAAACACATTACCTTTTATCTTACCATTACATATAAAACATAATTAGAAAAACCTAAAGGGGATAGAGATAAAAAAAATCCATCAGATCCTTACCCCAGAAGAACGGCGCACCTTCAAGCCTTCTTCACTTCTCAAAACATCAGTTAAATCCCTCCTATTCTAACCCAGAGCAGTTCCATTTATGGCTCTGAATCTTCACAAAAAGAAGACCGAAAATCAGAAGTCATTCCTCACATTCCTTTCGTTCTTTTATTACTAGAGTCAATCTCTGATTTGAGGTTTGAAGACAAAAACAAAAGTCCCAAAAACAAAAGGAAAAAATTATTAAAAAAAGTAAAAAAAAAGGAAGAATCCAAAAGCTGGTTTCGGGTTTTATTCAAATTGCTGCACGTTCTGGGTTTCTGAAAGAGGTTTCGGAGCCATGGATTTGCCGTTGCGATTTCCGCTATTTTGCTATTTTTTGCTGAATTCATCGTAGATGAGCTCAATTTTTTGGATTCCAATTTTCATCTGGCAAAATTTTAGTTGTTTTCTGCTATAGGTATGTGGAAATCTACATGTTGTCATGTACTCTGTGGTTTGTGAATGAAATTTGTGTTGTTCATGTTAAGCTTGTGATGGATCTCCTAGATTTAGTATGTTTAATTTCCACATCTGCTTCAATTATCCTTCTCTGATTAATATTTGATGCTATAACACACATTTGAGTTAAATGTCCAAGCTATTAGGTAATTGTTGATTAGGTTGATACCGTTTGTTGACAGAATTCACTTCATAAAAGCAATGATTCTTGTTTAAAGTGAGCTTAAGGATTAAATTGATTCCAATTATTTTCTTAAGATGTTTGATTAATGATAGTTGCTTCCTTGTAAATTGAGAACCTGTTAGGAAAAATAGAAAGACATAAGGTGTAATTGCTTCTGTAGCTTAGTTAGAACGCGAAGTATGAACTACTATTTGGTCGTCTTGATGGATTTGATGCATCTACAAAGTTATTCATAAGTGTTAAAGGGAAAAAGTAAAAGGATTGGTTTCCAAAATGTTAACTGATGTGTTTCATTCATCATGAATAGGCCACTAGTATCGTAATTTGAAAGAACATAATTTCGTTAGTCCAAATGCTTAAAATTATACATCTTTTCCATAACAATTCTCAAACTTGGAAAAATAACTTATGAACATCCATAGTTAGCTTTAATTGAGTACAATCTTTAAGAATAATTTGGGGCATGCCGTGCCAAATAAAATCTCAAAATGCATGGCTCTCATTTAATTAATATTTTTATCCTTAGAAATTGAGGCGCGCCATTTAGCGAATTTTCCATGTCCCTCGCAAAGTTAAAAACGTGTAGTTGCTTTAGGTGCGTTATTTTAATAATTCACCTTCCTAAACTCGGGTGCACATTTATGTGACCCAAATCCAAATCTCAACAATGTTATATAAAATGTATTGCGGACTGTAGGTACATTTATATGACGTGGTCCAAGACATATTTTAAATGACGTTGTAATTTTCTTTTTAAAAAAATAAATAAAAGCGGCTAAAGTTTTAAAATTGCACCATAGGTTAAAACATGTACTAAAATCAGATAATAGGCTATTTATAACAGCTGAGCGACCGTGTTAGAACCACGGAATCTGGGGGTGCCTAACACCTTCCGTCGGGTTAACAGAATTCCTTATTAAGAATTTCTAGTTCGCAGACTTCAAAATGAAAGTTGAAATTTCCTCGATTTGGAATTTAAAATAAACCGGTGACTTGAGACACCAAATAAACTATCACATATGGTGACTCTGATAAATAAATAATCCTATTTCGAATAATGTCACTTAAATTGGAAAAACTTTCTTATCTACTACCTTCGGGGTGGTGTGTAAAAAAGAAGGTGTGACAGCTCTGGCAACTCTCCTGGGGAAAAAATCCAGAATCTCTGGTTCAGGGTTCAGAATTCGAGCTTAGATAAATTGTTATATTTTGGCTTTATCTGTTATCTAATTTTATTACATGTTTGGGCCTAATGTGCTAAATGATGCTTTTACCGCTTTGACATTATCTGAACTGTATATAAACTGCTATGAAATCCTTCTCTTCTCATCTTCGGAGATGTGCTCGTTGGTCGAGACGGGGATGTGCTCGTTGGTCGAGACTCCCTATTCTGTTAGTGTCATACCTTGAAATAAGAAAGAGGCTTGGACAAGTTACTAAGCTGGATGGCCTTTTGGTTCCCGGTACGTAGCCCCTACTCGGCTCGAGTTGTCTGCTCGGGTACACAGTCTAGAACACATACTCATATTTTGAACTTAGAATAACTCAGCCTCATGTCGGATCCCTAGTAGGAACGTTTGTTTGCATCATATGCATTTGACTTTGGAAACTCAACATTCGGGTTGGGTCCGTCTAGGACATGTGTACCCAAATTAAAACGACCATCCTGATGCATCGTACGTACTACTTGCGTATTTATTTGTTTCGGCTTACACGTTAACCGGCTTCTAGAATAGAGGAAAAAAATCGAAAAAAAATAAAAAAAAAATAGATTGAGAGGTAGGTATTTAGAAAATTCTGAAAACTCTGCCGAAATTCTGAAAAAAAAAAAAGAAGAAAAAGTCATTTCAAAATGAGCCAAAATTTTTAAGTGCCATGTTTCCCCTGTTCTGTCAAAACTTACCGAACTACGCAGGTCTGATTCTCACCGGATGTGAGATACGTAGGCAAACCTCATCGGTTCTGATCCCAATTTTTAAAAATACAAAAATGTTTTTCTTTAGTTCCTTCTTTAGAAATCTTTCCTTAGAAAATTCAAAAAAAAAAGAAGTTTTTTTTAACTTAAAAATGGTTTCCTTCTTTCTAATGTCTTTCATGCAAAAAAAAATAAATAAAAATCAAATCCAAGATTCGGGCTTCCTTTATTTGAAAGTATTTTTCCAAAAAAACCAAAAAATAATTCAGAAACAAAAATCCAAAAAAAAAAAACTCCTTAGATGTCTTTCTTTCATAAATGTCAATAAAAAAAAATTGAAAAATTGAAGTCCGAAGAATATTTTTTGCTTTTCTTTAGAAGTGCTTTTGTAAATAAATAAAAGCTTAGAAATTCAAAACATTTTTTTAAAAGTCCCTCTTTCGAAAATTAAGAGGAAACTTCCAAAATCTAAAAAGATTTTCTTTCTTCTTTAGAAAAAGTGAATACAAATGAAAATTCAAACAAAAATATATTCTTTTACTTTTAAAATTTTCAAAGTTCAAATGAAAAGTAAATGAATTTTTTAGAAGTCTTTCTTTAAAAAAAAAAAAAGAAAAGACAAAAATTAAAATCAAAATCAAAAAATCAAAAAAAAAATTCCTTTCTTCTTTTAAAGCATGTCTTTCAAAAATTTCAAAAAAAAAAAGAGTTAGCTTACTTACTCCATTCCCAATCTTTCCTAACTAAGCAAAGATCTGATTCATGCGGGGTCATGATACGCAGGCAATCCCCATCGGATTCGATCATAGCCATAAAAATAAATGAGTGAAAAAAAAGGAGTGAAAAAAAAAAGAGCGACAAGAAATAAAAGAGTGACAAATCAAAAAGAGAAAAAGAGAGTGCCAAAAAATAAAAGAGCTGCAAATGCAAAACAAAAATTAAGAGTGATTAGAGAGAAACAAAGATGAAGAAAAGGGGTCCATACTGAAAGGATTAGCTAAGGCTGGGATAAAACATGCAACCGTCCAAACACATGGTAGAAGCGTTTAATTGTTAGGTGCATTGCGTCCCAACGTGCGATTTTCTATATGTTAAATGTCTCAAAACTAACCAGGTTGTTGGTGTGAGAAAATTAAGTCAGGTTCTCTTCAGGTGGTTGGTTTTATTGGTATGCAGTGATGAACGCGCAACCTTGCACGCGGCCACAACATTATATACAAAATCGAACTCCACCTCCCAGAAATACACATCCTTACCAAGCTTAATATAATCCCCAACCAAATGATCCCCAATACAATCCTCGCCTAAGAGAGCTTTTCAAAAGGAATCAGTTTACCTCTATTGGTGAACCATACTCGGGTTTGTTCCAAAAGCTAGTCAGACAAGGTCCGCTGCAACTAGTGGCCCCAAACGGCCAAACCTCGAGTCCCCATCGCACCAAGCTGATGCTAGATGTGAATACCACTCTGGAGCAGTGGGACACAGTACAGAGGACTGTTGGACCCTCAAAAGGGCAGTTGAAGATATGATTGAAGCTGAAAGAATTATTTTTCCGGGATGAAGATGTTCCTGATGTGATGAACAATCTGTTGCCTGCTCACAACACTGGGCCAATAGTCAGAATAATTTGTGAAGATGAGAATTTGATTCGGCACTGAAGGTCATTGCAACCATTGTCGAGACAGAAAAGCCAAAAAAAAAATGGTCACCAAGCCTGAAAGTTCTCCATCAGATAGAGGCTCGGTAGCCAGTCTTGCTATCTTTTCTGCATGCGAATTATCTCAGGGTGTGATCCAAATGTTTTGCTTTATTGTCTTACTTTTCTACGTTAACCCTTCTAATTTTTGAAATTCAAAAAAAATCAAAAATCAAAAATCAAAAATCAAAAAAAATCAAATGAAATTAATATTTCATTGTTCAGGAATGTCTCTTTTATTAATCTTGTCGTTTTTCTTATTCTCTTCTCAATTCTGTTAAATGCAGATTTCAATAATATGACATGCTTGCGGACTTCATGCCCAGATCCCGAAACGCTATCAAACTTCGAAATAATGAATCAAGAAGTAGATCACAATGAAGATAAATTTAAGGAAATAAAACAAAAGTTGGAACATCTGAAGGAAAATTGATTCTAGATTGGAAAGGTCCATGCATTTCAACAAGAGTACTGCCAAAAGGGTGTGTTGTACTTGGGACACATTGAATGAAACGTCTCTGAAACAACTGTCAATGCAAATGCAGTCAAAAGGTACTATGTTGGATCCTTTATACAACATTAATGTTCTCCGGTTGGAATGAAGAAGGCTTTTCTTTCTCACTATCCAAACACTATCAGCCATTTGCAAACCCTTTGAGCCGGTTAGTTTTTTTTATTACCCTCTTTGGAACTTGAAAGTGTTACTGGAAAAAAAATTCAAAAAAAAAGAAGATGAAAAGAAAAGAAAGATACAAAAAAGGAAAGGACAAAAAGACAAAGAAAATGCAAAAAAAAAGGAAAGTGATGTTCTAAACATCAATACCACACAAGGGGGGAGGGGGTGATTTGAGTGGTACCCAATTTTCACTCTAGAAGAACCTGGTTCTTCTAGGTGTACTAACTACTACTGTTTGCGGAATAATAATTACAGAAAATAAAGAACACAGATATTTTTACGTGAAAAACACCTGGCTCAAAAGGTGAAAAAACCACGACCTACTACTCAGTAGGATTTTCCCAAACTTCCACTAAAATCACTGAGCCAAAACTACATTTACAAAACTCTTTGTAAACCTAAGGATTAACTCTAATCCCGTTGTAGCAACCAGCCTCTAACTGCTGCGACAACTTCAAGTTAACTCTAACTTGAATACTCAAAGTACCTAATACAATTGCTTCTATGAAAGCTGGAAAGGTACAACTTTAAAACACCTACTACAATTGAACTAGAATAAAAGAAAGACACATAAAACTCTTTATGGAACTGGTTCTTCAATCTGGTTCATGTAGCTTCAGGTTTGCACACTTGAATCACACACGAATTGCTTGCAAAAAGCCTTGCTATTTTGCTCTCAATTTACGTTTAACTTCTGCGTCTTTGTGCAACACCTATAATATGAGAACATCTTGCAATTTATACAGTTAGTAGATGAAGAAATAACTAGAGTTCTTATGCAACTCTTCCTTGGTGGAAGAGTTCTAGTTGATTTCAACTTCTAACTCCTTCCCTATCTTGGATAGTATTCTCTTTGATTAAGGAATCTTTCTCCTTATCAATTATGCAACCTTTTCGATCAGGAGATATTAAATATACCAAGTTAAGGTTATCTCCTTCACGTGAAACCCACATGCTCAAATCTGCCCGTTTCTGTGAACCTGAGTGATGGACCTGGTTCATCCTGAGTTCCTTTGTCAGTCTTCAAAACTAACCTTTACTTGGGCCAACAAATTCCCCCTTTTTGATGATGACAAACTATGTGCTTTTCATAAGCTTAGGCCATGTTTCAACTCAGCTCAACATCAACACAATGTTAGAAACATTTTTCCTTTTTATCACTTATCATCAAGGACCAGTTACATTAGGTTATAAACATCATTGTTCAAAGTGTAAACATCATTTATTCAAAGCACAACCTTTTTTCCCCTATTGGCATCATCGAAAAGTTGCATAAAAAATGTGAGATAACCAGATTTTAAAGCTTACTCATGGCCATTGGGGCTACTTCAAATGCAAACATGGATTAATCATCATAGATCAAACTATGAATTTCAACCATCAATGAAATATAAACAAATAGTTAGAGCAAAAATAGTGAATTTCATTGATGATTGATAAGAATCTACCACAAAGCATAAAAAGAAATAAAAATACTAAAAACATGAGCAAAAGAAACGAAACGTCCCGAACTGGGTCACTGGTTGATCTACACTAGGCTAGGATTTAAGGCTTGGAATTATTTGCTTGGAGAAGTTTTAGCATGTCTTGAAGAGTTCTATCATTCTTCTCCTTTTCCCTTGCAGGTTTAGTACTGAGAACATCTCTCTCAGATTCTACCTCAACCAATCGTGTCTTCAGCCATGCTATCTCAATATCCTTTGCCTCACTCTCCTGTACCAAGACTCTAACTTTGCTATTGATAGGTGTCTGTTTAGATGAATCGGGTTAATTAAGAATGACATTGACTTCATAATCGCAAGAAAGTAGAGTATTAACCCCACTTCTTCACATATACCTTGAAATGTGCAGCACGGTTGTGAGAATGAAACCATAGGGAATGGCATGAGTTTGGTGTCATTGATAATTGTATCAGTAGGTCTGCAAGGGTTTCCTGTTCAGATGCAACAGGTTCATCTATATTTTTTCCAAGTTGAACCAACCCCTCAGCAGCTTTGCCAGACACACTTCCCCCTATTTTGCTCACTCTCTCTTTTATTTCAGTAAATTCCTCTCCCCAAACAACCATTGCACCAGTTTTTATTATACCAACAGGAGTGGGTGAAGAATCAGCCACTCTTGTCCCCTTTCCCCTCACAGTACTCCTAGCGCCCTTGCTCTCCTTTTTTTCATTTTTACCACCAACTTCTCAAGATTATGTAGTCTCAACACCTGCTATACGTCCTACAAATCTATTCTCCAAATTTGCAGCAACTTTAGAAATTGTCTCAGGAGTAACTTTAGAATCAAAAGATACCTGTCCATTTTCGGAATACCTACTTTCTCCCCCCTTAGTAGTAGACTTAAATGAATCTTTAGATTTCTGGGATTCTTCTTCCCTACCTACTTTTAATTTCTTGTTTATTTTCTTGATCTGCTCTCCTTCAGTGACAATCTTATGAGCCATCATCTTTACTCTACTTTTCTTAGAGATTGGTGTTGTAGAAGGTATTGAAGTGGTTTCATGTGGTGGTGATGAAGGATTTTCAGAGGTGTTCGACATATCTGGGCTAGGGTATGGAAGAGAAGAGAATTAGATTGTGTTTGGAAGATGAAAGAAGAATGGGAGTTTTTGACGGCTTGAGAGAGACGAAGTAAGGAATACACCAAAGTTGATCAATATACAGAGGAATAATTGATGGGGTAACTACAGCTTTTCAAACTCTTCGAAGTTCAATTAAACTGAAATTCAATTTTAAAGAGATGTTGGAGTGTATCCCTAGAATCTAGATACTTCCATTCGGTTGGGACTCTTTTGAATGGGAATGGTTCACTTGTAACGGATAAGTCCAAAAGGAGTTTGGTATTTGGTTGGACTCTACTCATGATCCAAATATAGTTATTTTAAATTATGCAGAGTGCAGAAAACATACTGCGTTACCTTGATAAACCAAGTTCTTCACTGATAATTCTCTTGTATGAGTCTAAATTTGCTAAAATAGAGAAAATATCATTAGGGATTAATGAGTCATTTTAATACATGGCACAAGAGTATACTATGGAAAGTATGAGACTGAGCAAGATTTAATCTAATTATACAATTTACTGACTTTCTAACCAAAATTTATTTTTCAATTTTTTTATTATTTTCTCGTTTAAACTAGAACTGGTCATTTTAGGTGATATTAATCATCCCTAATTCCAACCTTTTCCACTCAAAGTGATCTCTACTTAAGGCTTTTGTGAAGATGTCAGCCATTTGCCTGTCAGTATTACAAAATTCCACAGTGATCAAGTCTTTCTCATAGTTGTCCCTCAAAAAAATGGTGCCTAATATCTATGTGCTTAGTTCTCTTATGATGAACCGGCTTCTTTGTCAAACTAATAGCACTTGTGTTAATACAAAAAATAGGGATGCAACCAACATCAATTCCAAAGTTCAATAATGGTTGTTTGATTCACAACAATTGAGCACAACATGAAGCAGCAGCAACATACTCAGCTTCAGCAGTAGATAAGGGCATTGAATTTGCTTTTTGGTAGCCCATGACACAAGACATGAACCAAGGAAGTGTGCTATACCTAAGGTGCTCTTCCTATCCACTAGGAAACCTGCATAGTCAGCATCACCATATCCTACTAGTTCAAAGTTACTACCTTTAGGATACCAAAGGCACATATCAGTGGTTCCTTTCACATATCTCAGTATCCTCTTGACAACAGTCAAGTGAGACTCTTTTGGATTTACCCCTATACAACTTCTGATCAACAAATGAACCAGGTTCATCTATATCCAATTTCTTGGATATTGCAATAGGAGTGTCAATTTCTTTAGATGTTTCTTCCTAGTTTTGTTACTGAGTAATATGTTCATGGACAGGTTCCCTCGAGGTTTGAGGATCAGTTCCTCTCTAGTCAGTCCCCCCTGTCATGTTGCCATGGGTGGAAGGACCTATTCCATCACATGTTCCTTCCTGTGATGCCTCTTCAAGCTGGACCATGATTTCATCATTTGAATTTCTTATCAGCCCAATCTCTTCATTATCTTTTTCCTGCTTCTCAGAAAGAATGTTAGTTTTAAATAACATATACATTTTTTTTCACACATAGTTATTTTAGTGTATATCTTATAAGCTTTACTATGTGAAGAATATCCCAAGAATACTACCTCATAACTTCTGGGATCGTACTTACCTAGGGAGTCTTTGCCATTATTGTGCACAAAGCACTTGCATATAAATGCCCTAAGATGGGATATATTTAGCTTTCCTTTTTAAGTGACTCATAGGGAATCTTCTTAATAAGAGGTCTAGTCATGCAACTATTTATTATGTAGCATGCAAAAGTTCAGCAAACTTAGCATTTTCAAATTCAGTTGCATGATAGACCTAATTGATGCAAATTGATTACCTAGTTGTTTCTGAGTTTTTCTAACAAAAGAAGTAAATATGTCAAATGCTTCATCTTTAGATGTTAAAAATAATTTCCATGTAAACCTAGAGTAATCATCAACAAGCACCATCACATATCTTTTACCACATCTGCTTAATGTTCTCATTGGACCACAGAGATCCTTATGGACCAGTTCCATCGTTCTGTTGGTGCTTACCATTTTTTTGCATTTAAAAGAGGATCTTACCTACTTCCCCCTTGCACAAGCCTCACAAACTTTGTCTTCCTTGAACTTGATGTTAGGCAGCCCTATCACCAGATCCTTGGAGACTAATTTGTTGAGTTGAATCGGACTTGCATGTCCAAGTCTCTTGTGCCAAAGGAGGGGATCATTGTCCAACACACTTAAGCAAGTGAGTTCATTTTCTGAAAGTGTGGACAAATCTACAATGCATGTATTGTTTACTCTTTTTCCCTGCAAAACAATCTTGTCAATGGTAAGATTAATCACAAAATATTTGGTAGTGGTGAATGCTACCAAGTTACCTTTATCACATAATTGTGATACACTGATTAGACTGTACTTTTGGCCATCTATCAAGTAGACATTCTCAATAGAGTGAGAATCAGTCTTACCTACCTTTCCAACCCCAATGATCTCACCTTTCTTCCCATTTCCAAAGGAGACATTACCTCCTTTGAGGTCCTCAAGTGAAAGGAACTGGTTCTTGCTTCCTGTCATATGCTTTGAGCAGCCACTATCCATGTACCATATTTGGCTGCTCCCTTTCACTTGGACCCATAAAAGGAAATCAGGGGTTAGTCTTAGGAACCCAAACTAGTTTGGTTCCCTTTCTATAGGCAAAAGGGTGAATCAGATTCTTTTTAGCCCAACCTGGCAGCCTATTTTTCCCTTGAACAAATTCTTTATTCTTTTTACTAGCCTTTTCTTTTGCAATACATTCAGATTTATAGTGACCAGTTTTACCACAGTGTGTGCAAATTTTGTTCTCAGGAAGTGTGAGGTACTTGCTTTTGGGATCCCACTTAGGTGCAGGGGTCCCGTATCCAAGTCCTCTCTTATTCCTACTATGGTGTTCATGTAGCCATGAAAGTGCATCGGAGGACCTATTCCATTTACAGGTTCTATCTAGCTCGTGCTTAACCTTGTTTAGATCCTCCTTAAGGACTCTTATCTGCTCATCTCTTTTGTACAACTCATCTTTCATTTTTCCTACATTTTCTTCTAAAGTGAGTTGTGTGTGATCAGATTTCTTTTTACCAGTTCCTAATTTCAATTTTAGATTTTCAGATTTAAGCTCTAGGACTGTGGTGTCAAGTTCATGAACCTGGTTCTTCAACTCAGCATTTTTACTATCACTTTCACTAGCCCTAAGTTCCAGGTTTTTGCACTTAGCTTTCAAAAACTCACTCCTTAGGCAACTATTCCTTTTCATTGTTTATAACCTCAAATTCATCAATGAAATCTAGAAGTAATTCAGATAGACTTTCTTTAGACAAAAACTTAATATTGTCTTTGAGATGAATTATACTTACCTCAGATTCCTCATCGGATTTTCCAGTTGCCATAAGTGCTTGTTCATCTCCATCTTCGTCTTCTAAGTCATCATCTGAGCTTTCACCCCAAGCAGCAACCATAGCCTTTGTTGATCCTTTGTTCTTCTTGGGATGAACATGTTCCTTCTTTATGTTCCTTCGTTCAGCTCTTACCTTCTTCCATTCAATTTCTCGTTGAGGGCAGTATTTAATGTGGTGATCAATCTTCCCACACTTGTAACACCCCTCATTGGTTTGTTTTTTAGGAACCCTTGGTTTGATATAGCTTCCACTTCTTGAAGGACCATTTTCTCTCATTAGGTACTTCTTGAACTCCTTTGTGATCATGGTCATTTCATCCTCCTCTAGATCAGCACCTTTAGTGATTCTGAATGCCATGCTCATTTCCTTCTTGGGTGCATCCATCTTCATGGTTTGCCTTCTAAGTTCATAGGAAGTGAGATTTCCAATTAGCTCATCCAACTTCAGAGTGGCAGTATTCTTTAATTCCTGAATAGCTGTGATTTTTCTTTCCCAAGAGATTGGAAGTACCCTTGTCAAAATCTTCTCAACTTTTTCTTCTTCAAGAATAACCCTTCCAAGAGAGTTAATTTCATTTGTTAGTGTGGTGAACCTTGTATACATCTTCTGGATGATTTCCTCTTCCTTCATGGTGAAATTCTCATATTGAGAATACAACAGTATTCCTCTAGACCAATTCACTTGAGGTGTTCCTTCATGATCCACTTGCAAAGTGTCCCATATTTCCTTAGCAGTGGTACAACTTTAAATTCTACTGTACTCATCTGGACCAAGTCCACACACAAGCCATTTCTTGGCCTTGGCATTCTTCTACCATTTCCTCAAGTCTTCAGCAGTGCAGTCAACTCTTGTCTTTGGCACGTCCACTCCTTCAGCATTCTTCTTTGTAGTTTCCAGGGGACCATCAGTGACTATGTCCCAAAGTTCATAGTCTTCTCCTATGATGCGATCTCTTATCTTGTTTTTCCACCAAGAGTAGTAGTGGCCATTAAAGAGTGGAGGCCTATCAGTGGATTACCCTTCCCAGTTTCTAGGTGGTGCACTCATCTTGATCTTTTCCTAAGGTGTTATCCTCTTCAAGGATAACCTGCTCTGATACCAATTGATGTTCTAAATGTCAATACCACATAAGAGGGGCGATGATTTGAGTGGTACCCAATTTTTGGTCTAGAAGAACCTGGTTCTTCTAGGTGTACTAACTATTGCTGTTTGAGGAATAATAATTACAGAAAATAAAGAACACAGAAATTTTTACGTGGAAAACACTTGGCTCAAAAAGTGAAAAAACCACGACCTACTACTCAGTAGGATTTTCCCAAACATCCACTAAAATCACTGAGCCAAAACTGCATTTACAAAACTCTTTGTAAACCTAAGGATTAACTCTAATCTCGTTGTAGCAACCAGCCTCTAACTGTTGCGACAACTTCAAGTTAACTCTAACTTGAATACTCAAAGTACCTGATACAATTGCTTCTATGAAAGCTGGAAAGGTACAACTTTAAAACACCTACTACAATTGAACTAGAATAAAAGAAAGACACATAAAACTCTTTATGGAGCTGGTTCTTCAATCTGGTTCATGTAGCTTCAAGTTTGCACACTTGACTCACACACGAATTGCTTGCAAAAAGCCTTGCTATTTTGTTCTCAATTCACGTTTAACTTCTCGTTTTTGTGCAACACCTATAATGTGAGAACATCCTGCAATTTATAGAGTTAGTAGATGAAGAAATAACTAGAGTTCTGATGCAACTCTTCCTTGGTGGAAGAGTTCTAGTTGATTTCAACTTCTAACTCCTTCCCTATCTTGGATAGTATTCTCTTTGACTAAGGACTCCTTCTCCTTATCAATTATGCAATCTTATCGATTAGGAGATATTAAATATACCAAGTTAAGCTTATCTCCTTCACGTGAAACCTACATGCTCGAATCTGCCCATTTCTATAAACCTGAGTGATGGACCTGGTTCATCCTGATTTCCTTTGTTAGTCTTCAAAACTAACCTTTACTTGGGCCAAAAGAAAGGAAAAAAAATAGAAAAACAAAAAAAATTCAAAAAAATAGTCCCTGAACTAGGTTCGACTTGATTCCAAAAGGATACGTAGGCAGCCTCTCTCTGGGGTTCAGTCACCCCAAAACAAAATATTATTTTCCCAAAAAAATGAAACTGGAGCAAATGATATAATGGTTCGGTGATGATCCCGCCTGAACAGTTCCAAAGTTGTAATGCGATTCAATTCTCTTTTTACCCGAACCCTATCGAAGTCCTTCTTATCGATTAGCCAAACACGTCAGAAGTAGAGAACACAGTTGCTTGGATCTGATACAATCAAAATGAGAAAAATAAAATGAGAGAGTCTTATCGGTGAAAACCTACGGGCACCATAAGGCGATGATGAGCAGAGAAATTGAAAATGAGAGCGCCTGGTTAGTGAAAACTTGTAAAGATCACTATCAAATGACAGTGAGAAGAGAAATAAGAGAGATCGATTAGCGAAAATCCGCAAACGGCATCGTCGATCGAAAAAAGGACACCGGTTACCACCATCAGAGACCTGGCAAGGTTTTTCGATTTGGAAGTATGGGTCACAATGATGTTTATGAAAAGTTGGGATGGTTGTGCGGATCGGGAATCTAGTCCAAGAAGCATGTCATGTCTATTGAAGTCTGCATGCACCCCAGATAAGTCCTTCTTTCCTCCCCGAAAGGGACACTTCTCTTTAAATTTATTTTCTTGCCTTCTGTTTACTTTTTCTTGAATCACTTTCGGTCTAACTGTGTTCCCAAAATTAATACAAAGAAAAGGCGGCAAGATTGGTTTACAGGGTTCTGCCTAAAAAAAGCCAAGCCCGAAGAAAAGTAACCAGCTCAGCTAGTGCATCAAGTTGATCCCGACTGGCCATGATGGCTGATGCAATGAAATCAAGTTATGGGAAAAGAAAAAAAATTCGAAGTCAAAATCCCCTAGAGGCAGAATAAAGTGGAAAGGTTAAAGCTTCATATGGGCGATCCGTCATGAGAAATCTTGAAAGTTGAGGTCCTCGGTTTTGAGAGAGAGATCAATCTTCAGAAAAACCAGCAAGCACCAGAGGTTCTCACCAAAGAAGTTGGGCCGGGATCGAGTGATCAAAACTAATCAAAGCCACGAAACCAACCACCGTTTCAAACTAACCATTTTTATTTGTTTGAAAAATTAAAACAGGTGCAATCCAAGCAACCGTGCAAGAAGTAGGTGCAACCAAAAGGGAAAAGAAATGCGCAAATGCAAAAAACAGCTTTGCAGCAAGGAATCAACCTAAAAAGGAAGTTCCCCCCCCCGCCCCAAATTCTTTCCTGCATTTTTACTAAAAAAGAAAGAAATGAAAATTGAAAAAAAAGAAAAAGAAGAAAATCCAAACAAAAATGATAGTTTAGAATCCCCAATATTAATCTTTTATGCTTTTCCAACATTAGGGCTCCAATCCCTGAGTTGAGATTTTAGACATAGGGCTCTCATTCCCTAGTCGCCTTTTTACCAACATTAGGGCTCTAATCCATGAGTTGAGATTTTTAGACATTGGGCCTCTATTCTTTAGTCGCTTTTTTGCCAACATTAGGGCTCCAATCCATGAGTTGAGATTCTAGACATAGGGCCTCCATTCCCTAGGCGCCTTTTTGCCAATATTAGGGCTCCAATCCCTGAGTTGAGATTTTTAGACATAGGTCCTCTATTCCATAGTCGCTTTTTTTGACAACATTAGGGATCCAATCCCTGAGTTGAGATTTTTAGACATAGGGCCTCCATTCCCTAGTCACCTTTATATCAATATTAGGGCTCCAATTCCTGAGTTGAGTATTTTGACATAGGGCCTTCATTCCCTAGTCGCCTTTTGCCAACATTAGGGCTCCAATCCCTAAGTTGAGTTTTCAGACATAGGGCCTCCATTCCCTGGTCGCCTTTTTGCCAATATTAGGGCTCCAATCCCTAATTTGAGTTGTCAGACATAGGGCCTCCATTCCCTAGTCGCCTTTTTGCCAATCGGGCTCTAATCCCTGAGTTGAGATTTTTAGACATACGACCTCCATTCCCTAGTCGCCGTTTTACCAACATTACGGCTCCAATCCCTGAGTTGAGTTTTTAGACATAGGGCCTCCATTCCCTAGTCGCCTTTTGCCAACATTAGGGCTCCACTCCCTAAGTTGAGTTTTTAGACATAGGGCCTCCATTCCCTAGTCACCTTTATATCAATATTAGGGCTCCAATTCCTGAGTTGAGGATTTTGACATAGGGCCTTCATTCCCTAGTCGCCTTTTGCCAACATTAGGGCTCCACTCCCTAAGTTGAGTTTTTAGACATAGGGCCTCCATTCCCTAGTCACCTTTATATCAATATTAGGGCTCCAATTCCTGAGTTGAGGATTTTGACATAGGGCCTTCATTCCCTAGTCGCCTTTTGCCAACATTAGGGCTCCACTCCCTAAGTTGAGTTTTTAGACATAGGGCCTCCATTCCCTAGTCACCTTTATATCAATATTAGGGCTCCAATTCCTGAGTTGAGGATTTTGACATAGGGCCTTCATTCCCTAGTCGCCTTTTGCCAACATTAGGGCTCCACTCCCTAAGTTGAGTTTTTAGACATAGGGCCTCCATTCCCTAGTCGCCGTTTTACCAACATTACGGCTCCAATCCCTGAGTTGAGTTTTTAGACATAGGGCCTCCATTCCCTAGTCGCCTTTTGCCAACATTAGGGCTCCAATCCCTAAGTTGAGTTTTTAGACATAAGGCCTCCATTCCCTAGTCGCCTTTTTACCAACATTAGGGCTCCAATCTCTAAGTTGAGTTTTTAGACATAGGGTCTACATTCCCTAGTCGTCTTTTTACCGACATTAGGGCTCCAATCCATGAGTTGAGCTTTTAGACATAGGGCCTACATTCCCTAGTTTCCTTTTTACAACATTAGGGCTCCAATCCCTGAGTTGAGTTTTTAGACATAGGGCCTCCATTCCCTAGTCGCCTTTTTGCAAACATTAGGGCTCAATCCCTGAGTTGAGATTTTTAGACATAGGGCCTCCATTCCCTAATCGCCTTTTTACCAACATTACGACTCCAATCCCTGAGTTGAGTTTTTAGACATAGGGCCTCCATTCCCTAGTCGCCTTTTTCCAAAATTAGGGCTCCAATCCTTAAGTTGAGTTTTTATACATAGGTCCCCCATTCCATAGTCGCCCTTTTACCAACATTAGGGCTCCAATCCCTGAGTTGAGCTTTTAGACATAGGGCCTCCATTCCCTAGTCGTCTTTTATCAACATTAGGGCTCCAATCCCTGAGTTGAGCTTTTAGACATAGGGCCACCATTCCCTAGTCGTCTTTTTACCAACATTAGGGCTCCAATCCCTGAGTTGAGCTTTTAGACATAGGTCCTCCATTCCCTAGTCTCCTTTTTTCCAATATTAGGGCTTCAATCCCTGAGCTGTTATTTTTGGACATAGGGCCTCCATTTCCTAGTCACCTTTTTGCCAACATTAGGGCTTCAATCCCTAAGTTGAGATTTTTAGACATAGGGCCTCCATTCCCTTGTCACTTTTGGCCAACATTAGGGCTCCAATCTCTGAGTTGAGATTTTTAGACATAGGGCCTCCATTCCCTTGTCACTTTTGGCCAACATTAGGGCTCCAATCTCTGAGTTGAGATTTTTAGACATAGGGCATCCATTCCCTAGTCGCTTTTTTGCCAACATTAGGGCTCCAATCCCTGAGTTGAGATTTTTAGACATAGGTCATCTATTCCCTAGTCACCCTTTTGCCAAAATTAGGGCTTCAATCCCTAAGTTGAGATTTTTTGACATAGGGCATCTATTCCCTAGTCCCCTTTTTTGCCAATATTAATGCTCCAATACCTGAGTTGACATTTTAGATTCAGGGCTCCATTCCCTAATCTCTTCCTTCTAAATAGACACAATCCTTATTTTATTGCTTTCGGAAAAAAATGAGAATAAGTTCATACTTTTGTTACAAATAACTCACGAAATTTTTCTAGTGAAAACTGGGGCAAAAAAAAATTTCGTTCATTTGTTTGTTGTGGCATCTTAGCAGGTTTGACCTCGAGGCACAGCATCCGAGGTGGCCAAAATAATGAGCCTTAATTTAGAATAAAGAAAAGATGAAAAAGAACAAAAAGAAGTGAATTCAAAATGCCTAAGCGGACAAAGATGCAGACTGCTCATGATATTATTGAAGACATAAGCTTCGCATGTCCCCCTTTGATCCAGAAGCTGAAGAAACAACCATCACATGCAGCTGACGAGCATCAAGATTCTGATCGGAATCCACAACAAGAACCAGCTAAGACTCAAGATCAAGCTTTGAGAGATTTATAGACAGAAATCTTGTAACTCGTAGTTTATAGGCCTAGCTAGATTAGCTTTTGATTTTCTATTTTGGTGTAAAAAACAGCTCAGCAAGCAGAAACAGTAGCAACAGCAGTGAAATCACAGCTTCCCGGTAGTCCCAGTTACCAAAACTTCCAAAACTACACTGACCTGATTCTTTTATAGTCAAGGATATGTAGGCAACCTCCGAAGCAAGGTTTGCTCAGGCTCTTTCAAAAAAATGCTTCTCATGGAGTTTCAAACGGGCAAACATCGCTCGTAATTGCTCATTTTATCTTTGCCCAAAAATCTTTCGTGTTACTGAGCAAAGAGGGACAGCTGTGAGCACGTGATTTTTGCCTTGTATGAAAATAATTCCTAGAATTGACCAAAAATAATTTTAATTGATTTTTAGGGATTTTTCTTTATTTAGTTGCATTCCATGCATTTTTAATATACTTAAAATCATAGAAAAATTACAAAAAATGGTCATTTTTACAGGTTTAGATTTTAGTCTTTAAAATTAGCATTTTTCTTTAGTTTTGAGTTAGTTGTTTTAATGTTTTAAATAAATAAAGAATTTTAATTTCTACAAATATAGATTGATTTAGGACTTTAATTGTTTAAAAAAAGAAAAAAAAAAGAGAAAAGGAAAATAGGAGGAACATATTTTTGGTCTTGATTCTTTTAAAATTGGGCCGATTCCTAAAGGCCCAAATTAATTTTAAACCCCAACCCAATTTTAATACCACTACCCAAACCCATTACCTTTTACCTTACCCTTACATATAAAACATAATTAGAAAAACATAAAGGGGGATAGAGATAAAAAATCCATCAGATCCTTACCCAAGAAGAACGGCGCACCTTCAAGCCTTATTCATCTTCTTCACTTCTCAAAACATCAGATGAATCCCTCCCCTTCTAACCTAGAGCAGCGCCATTTATGGCTCTGAATCTTCACAAAAAGAAGACCGAAAATCAGAAGTCATTTCTCACTTTCCTTTCGTTCTTTTATTACTAGAGTCAATCTCTTATTTGAGGTTTGAAGACAAAAACAAAACTCTCAAAAACAAAAGGAAAAAATTAAAAAAAAAGGTAAAAAAGGGGAAGAATCCAAAGATGGTTTCGGGTTTTATTCAAATTGCTGCACGTTCTGGGTTTCTGAAAGCGGTTTCGGAGCCATGGATTTGCCGTTGCAATTTTCGTTGTTTTGTTGTTTTCTACTGAATTCATCGTAGATGAGCTCGATTTTTTGGATTCCGATTTTCATTTGGCAAAATTTCAGTTGTTTTCTGCTATAGGTATGTGTAAATCTACCTGTTGTCCTGTACTCTGTTGTATGTGAATGAAATCTATGTTGTTCATGTTAAGCTTGTGATGGATCTTCTAGATTTACTATGTTTAATTTCCACATCTGCCTGAATTCTCCTTCTCTGATTAACATTTGATGCTATAAGACACGTTTGAATTAAATGTCCAAGCTATTAGGTAATTGTTGATTAAGTTGAAACTGTTTGTTGACAGAATTCACTTCAAAAAAGCAATGATTCTTGTTTAAAGTGAGCTTAAGGATTAAATTGATTCCAATTGTTTTCTTAAGATGTTTGATTAATGATAGTTTCTTCCTTGTAAATTGAGAACCTGTTAGGAAAATAGAAAGACATAAGTTGTAGTTGCTTCTATAGCTTAGTTAGAACGCGAAGTATGAACTACTATTTGGTCATCGTGATGGATTTGATACATCTACAAAGTTATTCATAAGTGTTAAAGGGCAAAAGTAAAAGGATTGGTTTCCAAAATGTTTACTGATGTGTTTCATTCATCATGAATAGGCCACTAGTATCGTAATTTGAAAGAACATAATTTTGTTAGTCCAAATGCTTAAAATTATACATCTTTTCCACAACAATTCTCAAACTTGGAAAATAACTTATGAACATCCATAGTTAGCTTTAATTGAGTACAATCTTTAAGAATAATTTGGTGCGTGCCGTGCCAAATAAAATCTCAAAATGCATGGCCCTCATTTAATTAATATTTTTATCCATAAAAATCGAGGCACGCCATTTTGCGAATTTTCCATGTCCCTCGCAAAGTTAAAAATGCGTAGTTGCTTTAGGCGCATTATTTTAATAATTTACCTTCCTAAACTCAGGTGCACATTTATGTGACCCAAATCCAAATCTCAACAATGTTATATAAAATGTGATGCGGACTGCGGGTGCATTTATGTGACATGGTCCAAGACATATTTTAAATAACGCTGCAATTTTCTTTTAAAAAAATGAATAAAGCGGTTAAAGATTTAAAATTGCACCATAGGTTAAAACATGTACTAAAATTAGGTAATAGGCCATTTATAACAGTTGAACGACCGTGTTAGAACCACGAAATTTGGGGGAGCCTAACACCTTCCCTCGGGTTAATAGAATTCTTTATTCAGAACTTCTTGTTCGCAGACTTCAAAAGGAAAGTCGAAGTTTCCTCAATTTGAGATTTAAAATAAACCAGTAACTTGGGACACCAAATAAACTATCCCAAGTGGCGACTCTGATAAATAAATAATTCCATTTCGAATAATGTCACTTAAATTAGAAAAACTCCCTTATCTACTACCTTCGGGGTGGTGTGTAAAAAAAGAGGTGTGACATCAACAGAAATATCAAAGTCAAAATATGTAGTTCAATAACCAAATATCTCGTAAAAACTCTAGTTTCAATGAAAATCCTTTAAAGCATTTATTCAACATTTTTCAATAGAGGCTCAGTATAAAAGAAGAGTGAAAATAAAAAATCTCATAAACAAGCCCCTCGGGCAAGGTGTCACTCATAAGTATAGCCCCCCGGGCAAGCCTCTCAGTCACTCGTGACTCAACTCTTGTTAATCAGTACTCACACTCAGCACTCCCTCTCAATATATATATCATAATAAATATCGTTGTGGTATGCTTCTCGATCCGTAATATATAGTTGACTATGCTCACTGGGGTGTATAGACTCCGAAGAGGCTGCTACATCCCAAATGCTATATCGCTGCGGCATGCAGCCTGATCCAATATATCACTACGGCATGCAGCCCGATCCAAATATATGAATATTGTTGTAGTGTGCAGTGTGATCTATAAATATTTATATAATCCTCACCATCAGGTCCTCGACCTCTCTCTCAGTCATTAACCTCACAGTCACTTGGGCATTTTAGTGAAAATCAGGGAACTCAGCCCAAACAATTTTCATATATTTGAAAGTAGAGTAAAGAAACTGAATCAACATAACGGGTGAAATCATGACTGAGGATATGCTTTCAAATCAAAACAGTGTGAGGAAAAATAGTAAAATTCCCCTAAGAGTCCAAACAGTTCGACACAAGGCCCCAAACATGGTATTCAGCCCAAGTTAACAGATTAATTTCTAAAGCACATGGATGTCATAAAGAGTTTATCAAAATATGCAAATCTACAATCGCCATGGGATAGACCAAGTCTCAATCCCCACGGGAGCACGCCTACATGCCCGTCACCTAGCATGTGCGTCACCTCATTTATCTAAATAGTACAAGAATCGGGGGTTCCATACCCTCAGGTCCAGAATTACAATCGTTACTTACCTCGAACCGGATGGATATATATTTCGCAATGCCCTTGCCTCTCGACTCGGCCTCAACTCACCCTGAAGCTATCCAATATCATAGTCATAACATCAATATAGGCTAAAGGAACAAGGCCCAAGCGAAAATAATTAATTTACATCAAAAATCTCAAAATTAGTCAAACCCGAACCCTGGGCCCACATCTTGAATTTTGATAAAAATCACATCACTAGAATCCTTATCTTCCCACGAGTTCATACATACTAAGAACATCAAAATCGGACTCCAAATGGCCTCTCAAATCCCCAATGGAAACTCTCCAATACCAAGCCCTAATTCTCCAATTTAAACCCTTGATTTCCAATGATTTCAAGCCTAATCAGTTCAAGCCTAATCAGTAAGATAATGCCATTGAATCGAGTATTGGCTTCAAAAATCTTACCTCCAAGCGTTGTCCCTTGAATCCATCTTCAAATCCCCTCAAAAAGCTCTCAACTCGTATAAAAAATGGTGGAACAATGCTGAAAATCGCGAAAGAAGGCTTACATAGTTTCTGCCCAGGCATTTCCACACTAGCGGCCTAAATCTCGCTTTGGCGGATCGCACATGTGGTCATCTCAAATGCATCTGCAGTTTTCATTAACTTCTCAGACGCCGCACCTGCGACATAGGTCTCACACTTGTGGGCTCGCATATGCGGTCCAGACCTCTGCTCCTACGGTCCTTACCGCTTCTGCGGTGCTCATTACGCTCCTGCGACCATCGCACCTACGGTCCCCAATCCGCAAGTGCAGAACAACATAAGCAGAAAATTTTGTAGTTGCGCTCAATTTCCAAACTCTCCGTTAACCATCAAAATCCATCCCGAGGCCCTCGAGACCTCAACCAAACATACTAACAAGTGATATACCACTATTCAAACTTACACCACCCCTCGGAGTACTCAAAACAACGCTGAAACACTAAATCACACTCAGATTCAAGCCTAAGGATTCCAAAACTTCCAAATTCCTCAAACGATCAAAAACTTTCTCATACTTCATTCGAATGACCTGAAATTTTGCATAAACATCACAAATGATACAACGGACCTACTCCAATTTCCAGAATTCCATTCCGACCCCGATATCAAAATTTCCACTACCAACCGAAAAATGCCAAAACTCTAATTTTGCCAATTCAAGCCTAAATATACCACAAGCCTCCAAAATACATTCCAATCATGCTCCTAAGTCCCAAATCATCTAACGAAGTTATCCAAACATTAATAAATAAATTCCGAGATCATTTACTCACAAGTCAACTTTCGGTTGACTTTTCCAACTAAAGCTTCCAAAGTGTCTCATTTCACTCCATGACCAATCTAAACATAGAACAACTGACACGAGACGATAAAATACAGTTGAACATCATATAAAGAAGCAGAAATGGAGAGAATAGGACTGTGACTCAAGAAATGACCGGTCGGGTCGTTACATCCTCCGCCTCTTAAATAAGCGTTCGACCTCGAACAAGTTAAGAAATATACCTGAAGCCTCAAACAGGTGTGGATATTTGCTGTGCATCTCCCGCTCCGTCTCCCAGGTAGTCTCCTCCCCGGGCCGACCTCTCTAATACACCTTCACCAAAGCTATATCCTTTGATCTCAACTTTCGAACCTGACGCTCCCAAATAGCCACTGGTTACACATCATAAGTCAAATCACCATCTAACTGAACCGTGCTGAAATGAAAAATATGAGACCGGTCACCAATATACCTTCGGAGCATAGAAACATGAAATACCGGATGCATACTCGACAAGCTGGGTGGAAAAGCAAGCTCATAAGCCACCTCCCCAATCCTTCGAAGCACCTCAAAAGGCCCAATGAACCGATGACTCAATTTACCCCTCTTACCAAATCTCTTAACACCCTTCATAGGTGAAACCTTCAATAGAACCTTCTCCCCAACCATGTAAGACACATCACGAACCTTCCTGTCAGCATAACTCTTCTATCTCGATTGTGTTATACGAAGCCGCTCCTAAATCACTCTCACTTTGTCAAAAGAATCATGTACTAAGTCTGTACCCAAAAGCCTAGCCTCACCCGGCTCAAACCAACCAACTGGAGACTATATCGTCTCCCATATAAAGCCTTATATGGAGCCATCTGAATGCTCGACTAATAACTGTTGTTATAAGAAAACTTCGCGAGCGGTATAAATTGATCCCACAAACCCCCAAAATCAATGACACAAGCGCGCAACATGTCCTCCAATAACTGAATAAAGCGCTCAAACTGCCAATCTATCTGAGGGTGAAAAGTTGTGCTTAACTCAACCTGAGTACCTAACTGTCGCTGCACGGCCCTCCAAAACTATGAATTAAACTAAGTACCTCTATATGAAATGATGGAAACTGGTACACCATGCAGGCGAATGATCTCTCGGATATAAATCTTTGCTTGCCGCTCTGAAGAATAGGTAGTACACACAGGAATGAAGCGCACAGACTTGGTCAGCCGATACATAATCACCCAAATAGCATCGAACTTCTTCAAAGTCCATGGGAGCCCAACTACAAAATCCATGTTGATACGCTCCCACTTCCGCTCTGGAATATCTAACCGCTGAAGCAAGCCACCCGGCCTCTGATTCTCATATTTCACCTGCTGAAAATTGAGACACCAAGATACAAACCCCACAATGTCCTTCTTCATTCTCCTCCACCGGTAGTGCTGCCTCAAATCCCGATACATCTTCACAACACCCCGGATGGATGGAATACCGCGAGCTATGGGCCTCCTTCAGAATCAACTCCCAAATCCATCTACATTAGGCACACTTATCCGGCCATGCATCCTCAAGACTGCATCATCAACAATAGTCATATCTCTGGCATCGTCGTGCTGAACTCTATCCTTAAGGACAAGCAAATGAGGATCAACATATTGGCGCTCTCTGATGCGATCAAACAAGGAAGACTAAGAAACCAAAAAAGCTAATACCCGGCTGGGCTCCGAAATATCCAACCTCACAAACCGATTGTCCAAGGACGGAACGTCAACTACAAGAGGTCTCTCCCTAACAGGAATATATGCCAAACTACCAATACTCATCGCCTTCATACTCAAGGCATCGGCCACTACATTGGCCTTTCCTGGATGGTACAAGATAGTGAAATCATAATCCTTTAGCAGCTCCAACCATCTCCGCTGCCTTAAATTGAGATACTTCTACTAGAACAAGTGTTGGAGGCTACGATGATCAGTAAACACCTCACCAGGAACACCATAAAGGTAGTGCCTCCAAATCTTCAATGCGTGAACAATGGAGGCCAACTCTAGGTTATGAATAGGGTAGCTCTTCTCATGGGGCTTCAACTGATGAGAAGCCTAAGAAATCACTCTACCCTCCTGCATCAACACATACCCAATACCAACTCTCGAAGCATCACAATACACAGTATATGAACCTGAAGCTGATGGCAAAACTTACACTAGAATTGTAGCCAAGGCACTCTTGAGCTTCTGAAATCCCACCTCACACTCATTCGACCACCTAAATGGAGCACACTTTTGAGTCAATTTCGTCAAGTGTGATGCGATAGATGAAAATCCCTGAATGAACGGATGGTAATAACTCCCCAAACCAAGAAAGCTGTGAATCTATGTGGCTAAGGATGTTTTGGGCCAACTCCGAACCGCCTCTATCCTCTTCGGATCAACCTGAATACCCTCATTGGACACCACGTGCCCGAGGAAAGCCACTAAACTAGCCAAAACTCACACTTGGAGAACTTTGCATAAAGTTTCTCATCCTTACATCTCTGCAACACAACTCTCAAATGCTCCAAATGCTCCTCCTGACTATGCGAGAATAGCAGAATATCATTAATGAATACAATAATGAACGAGTCGAGATAAGGCCAAAACATGTTGTTCATCAAATGCATGAACGTTATTGGGGAATTGGTCAGCCGAAAAGACATCAAAAGGAACTCATAATGATCATAACGGGACCGGAATGCTGTCTTAAAAATATCTGAGTCTGTGATCTTCAACTGGTGATACCCAAACCGGAGATCAAACTTGGAGAACACTCTCTATCCCTGAAGTTGGTCAAATAAATCATCAATACGAGGCAAAGGATACTTGTTCTTTATTGTAACTTTGTTCAAATGCCTATAATTAATGCACATCCTCATCATGCCATCTTTTTTTTTCACAAATAGAACAGGCGCACCCCTAGGAGACATATTAGGCCGAATAAACCCCTTATCAAAGAGTTCCTAAAGCTGCTCCTTCAACTCCGTCGGTGCCATACGATATGGTGAAAAATAAATAGGCTGAGTCCTCGGCACAAAGTCAATATCCCTGTCCGATGGCATGCCCGATAGGTCTGCAGGAAACACATCGGGAAAATCCCTCACTATTGGAACATAATCAATACTAGGAGTCTCTACACTGATGTCCCTCTCAAAAGCTAAGTTTGAAAGATAACCCTTCCCAACCATCTGTTGGGCCTTCAGAAATGAGATAACCCTAATAGGAACAAAATCAATCGAACCCTGCCACTCAATCCGTGCCACACCCAGCATAGCCAACGTCAATGTCTAAGCATGACATCCCAATATAACACGACACAGAGATAGCCAATACATGCCTAATATCACATCAAAGTCCACTACACAACGCCAAAAAAGGAACACTCGGGCCTCTAAACCCCCAATAGTCACCACACATGACTGGTATACACAATCCACAATAATAGTATCTCCCACCGGAGTATATACACGAACAGATAAAACAAGAGACTCAGGGGGCGTATCCAAATAACGAGCAAAATATAATGACACATATGAAAAAGTGGAACCAGGATCAAATAACACAAAGGTATCTCTGTGGCAAACTGAGACAATACATGTAATCACGACATCTAAAGCAATAGCATCTGGTCTAGCCGGAAGTTCATAGAAACGGGCCTAACGACTACCTGATCGACCTCCCCTTCTAGGGCGACCCCTAGCTGACTAACCCCTACCCCTGGCTTCTTGAACAGGTGGTGAAGTAACTAGAGCTGAAGTCTAGGGACGACTCCTCTGCTGAGCTAGACCCCCAAGAAGATGAGGACACTACCTACTTATATTACCAAACTTTCCACACTCATAACAACACCCTGGTGCTGGAGACAGGGATTGAAGGGAACCCCTAGTACCGGGATGACTGGCAGAAAAACCTGGCACAAAAGAGCCCCGAACTGATGGAGCACGAGACGAACTCTAAGCTGGTAGGGCACTGAGTAATGAATGGCCCTGATGATAAATGTAAGAGCTATGGCCCAATGATGCCCCACGATGAACTAGGTGACCCGACTGAGCATTTTTGAATGGACAGCCTCTCGAATGGGCGCCATTAAAACTACCACATCCTCGAGACCTATTAGCCTCCCTCTCATCTCACTTCTAGAGATGAACTGAATCAATCTCCTGAGCAATATCGACAACCTACTCAAAAGTAGCACCTAATACCCTCTCCTGGTCATGAGAATCCGAAGCTGATATGTGAGGACATCCACAAACCACTTGATCATCTCTATCTATAGGAACCAACCAAACAGCACGACGGGCTAGCTTTAAAAATCTCATCTCATACTGCATCACAATAATATCATCCTTACGCAACTGCTCGAACTACCCGCGCAGCTCCTCTCTGTAAGACTGTGGCACATACTTCTCCAAAAAGTGAGTGGAGAACTGCTGCCGGGTAAGGGGCGATGCATCAACAGGCCTACGCCTCTCATAAGCCTCCCACCAAGTAAAGGTAGCTCTTGAAAACTAGAAAGTAGTGAATGAGACCCCACTGGTCTCCAAAATACCTGCGGTCTGAATCATCCTCTAACACTTGTCTAAGAAACCCTGGGTATCCTTGTCCTCTGCACCACTGAAGGTCAGAGGCTGAAGTCTACCAAACCTCTCCAAACAATGTTTCCTGAGAAGTTATTGCGGCCGTAGTAACTGAGACCGTCTAAGCCAGGCCAGTGCGTACTATTAGAATCTAGCCTAGGGCCTCCTGAAGGCTTGGAATAACCATCGGCACAGCCGGTGTCTAAGTCGGTCCTGATGGGGCATCCACAACTGGGACCTGATCATGAACTGGTGCAGCTGGTAGATCTGTGGGTGCTGCCCTAGTTGTTGTGCGGGCTATACCCATGCCCCTACCACGGCCTCGACCGTGACCTCAGCCTCTAGTGGCCCTAACTAGTGGTACTGGTGGTTGTCCATCCTGAACAGTAGCACGTGTCCTCACCATCTGTGAGAGAATAGAATAACAGAAGTTTAGTACCAGAATCAACAGATTTGCACGAGAGGAATTTCAAGAATGTGAAGTTTTTCCTAAAGGTTCTAAAGCCCCCAAGGATAAGTACAGATGTCTCCGTACCAATTTGTGAGACTCTACTAAATCGGCTCATAACCCGTGAGATCTATGTAGCCTAGGCTCTTATACCAACTTGTCATGACCCCAAAGCATCCCCCAATCGTGATGGCGCCTATCATAGTACTAGGCAAGCCGATTCCACATTTACAACATTGAGTTATTTTATAAATTCATTTTCTAATCAGATAAATCTCAATTCTCTCAATTTAAGTTATATAAAAATATGTGGAAACAAGTATGTAAATACAATAACACAGCCCAAATCTAGTTTCACTAGTCATGAGCCACCAAGTACAACTCGACACTGTCTACTTAATACAAAATAAGTCTGAAATACAAAGTACTAGAATAGGAAGGAGAAAAAGCAGGTTTGCGAGCGCCGTGTAGCTACCTTGCAATCTCTAGATAAGACTCTAAAGGCAACGATCAGCTCTCACTCGGAGGCTCTGGCACCTAGATCTTCACACAAGGTGCAAAGAGTAACGTGAGTACGCCAACTCAGTAAGTAACCAAAATAAATAAAGGTTGAGTGCAGTGGCGAGCATTTAAAATCATATAGATACTTTATCAAGAATTTCAACAGAAATATCAAAGTCAAAATTTGTAGTTCAATAACCAAATATCTCGTAGAAACTCCGGTTTTAATGAAAATCCTTTAAAGCATTTATTCAATATTTTTCAATAGAGACTCAGTATAAAAGAAGAGTGAAAACAGAAAATCTCACAAACAAGCCCCTCAGGCAAGGTGTCACTCATAAGTATAGCCCCTCGAGCAAGCCTCTCAGTCACTCATGACTCAACTCGTCAATCAGTACTCACATTCAGCACTCCCGCTCAATATCATAATAAATACCACTGCGGCGTGCAGCCCGATCTGTAATATATAGTCGACTACGCTCATTGGGGGTGTATGGACTCCGGAGGGGCTCCTACATCCCAACCGCTATATCAATGCGGCGCGCAGCCCGATCCAATATATCACTGCAGCGTGCAGCCCGATCCAAATATATAAATATCATTGCGGCGTGCAGACCGATCCATAAATATATATATATAATCCTCACCATCAGGTCCTCGACCTGTCTCTCAGTCAATAACCTCATAGCCACTCGGGCATTTTAGTGAAAATTAGGGAACTCAGCTCAAATAGTTTTCATTAATTTGAAAGTAGAGTAAAGAAACTGAACCCAGCCCTCAGGTCTAGATATACAATCATAACTTACCCTGAACCAGATGGAAATCTATTTTGCAATGCCCTTTCCTCTCGACTCAGCCTCAACTCGCCCTGAATCTATCCAATATTAGAGTCATAACATCAATATAGGCTAAAGGAACAAGGCCCAAGCGATAATAATCAATTTACATCAAAAATCCTAAAATTGGTCAAATCTGACCCCCGAGCCCACATCTCGGATTTCGATAAAAATCACATCACTAGAATCCTTATCCTTCCACGAGTCCATATATACCAAGAACATCAAAATCGAACTCCAAATGGCCCCTCAAATCCCCAATGAAAACTCTCCAATACCAAGCCCTAATTCTCCAATTTTAACCCTTAATTTCCAATGATTTCAAGCCTAATCAGTAAGATAATGCTATAGAATCGAGTATTGGTTCAAAAATCTTACCTCCTAGCGTTGTCCCTTGAATCCATCTTCAAATCCCCTCAAAAAGCTCTCAGCCCGTCTAAAAAATAGTGGAACAAGGCTCAAAATCGCGAAGGAAGGTTATATAGTTTATGCCCAAGCATTTCCGTACATGCAGCCTAAATCTCGCTTCGGTGAACTGCACTTGCGGTCATCCCAACTGTATCTGTGATTTTCATTAACTCCTCAAATCCCGCACCTGCAACCCAGGTTTCACACCTACGGGCTCGCACATGTGGTCTAGACCTCCGCTCCTGCAGTCCCTGCCGCTTCTACAGGTCTCATCGCGCTCCTGCGACCATCGCACCTGCAGTCTCCAATCCGCAGGTGCAGAAACAACTGAAGCAGAAAATTCTGCAGTTCCACTCAATTTCCAAACTCTCCAGTAACCATCCAAATCCATCCCAAGGCCCTCGGAACCTCAACCAAACATACGAATAAGTCATATACCACTATTCAAACTTGTAACAACCCTCGGAATACTCAAAACAATGCCAAAAAACTAAATCACCCTCGGATTCAAGTCTAAGGATTCCAAAACTTCTAAATTCCGCAAACGATCAACAACTCTATCAAACTTCATCCGAATGACCTAAAATTTTGCACACACATCATAAATTACACAATGGACCCACTCCAATTTTCGAAATTCAATTTTGAACCTGATATCAAAATTTCCATTACCAACCGGAAAACGCCAAAACTCTAATTTTATCAATTCAAGCCTAAATATACCACGGGGCTCCAAAATACATTTCGATCATGCTCCTAAGTTCCAAATAATCTAACGAAGCTATCCGAGCAATAAAAACTAAATTTCGAGATTGTTTACTCATAAATTAACTTCCGGCTGACTTTTCCAACTAAAGCTTCCAAAATAGAGACTAAGTGTCTCATTTCACTCCATAACCAATCCAAACACAGAAAAACCAAATTGACATGATTAAATACAGCTGAACAACACATAAAGAAGTAGAAACATGGAGAACGGTACTGTGACTCATAAAACGATCGGTCGTGTCGTTACAATCCACCAAAATCCCCATTTCTTCACTTTAATTCACTAAATAAATGACAAAAACAAGTTGGAATTATGATAAATGAACAAATTCGAGTCAAAAACACTTACCCCGATCCAAGACGTGAAATCCCCTTCAATATCGCCCAAAACCAAGCTTTACAACTCAAAATATGAAAATAGTACTCTAATCCATGATTTGGGATTTTAATATCTGTTGCGCAATTGTTCCTCTTGACGATCGCGGAAAGCCTATTGCGATCGTGAAGATTAAAATCCAATGCCCTCCAAAGTGGTCTACGCAAATTTGAATCACCAATCGCAAACGCGATTCTCATCAACCTAGAACTATGCGATCACAGACCAAGACACGTGATCGTAAAGAACAACGTGCAATTTTGTCACGACCCAAATTCTCGAACCTGGCTGTGATGGCGCCTCTCGTGAAGACAAGGCCAGCCAACTAACCCAAATTGCCTTTTTAACAATTCTTAAACATATCTAATAGAAAATACAGCTTAAATGACATTGATTAACAATATATATACAACCCAACTCAGCCCGATCGGGGTGTCACAAGTCACGAGCATCTAAGATGTAGGAACCCAACTACAGAGTCAACTATGTATATATATAGCGAAATCTGAAGTTCGTAATGAAGTCCGGTGTCGCGAACGCTGGCGGTCACCTTGCTCAGCTACAACAGTATTACCTCCAATCATGCTAACAACCCGCTATCGGGTGATCAATACCTGCAACTGCACGCGAGGTGCAGGGAGTAGAGTGAGTACTTCCAACTCACCACACACAAAAATGGCCTCTCGAGCCCACTCCCAACTCACCACACACAGCAACGGCCTCTCGGGCCCAATCCCAACTCTCCTGGGTACCCTGCGCTCACTGGGGGTGTGTACAGACTCCGGAGGGGCTCCTATAGCCCAAGCGCAATATCAATAGGCCTGAAAGCCTTCACACATCACACACGAGGCCTGA
>MU755204.1:112377-123147 GCA_026770625.1 Nicotiana glauca
TTCCCGGGAGATCCCCCTGCACTTTTATTTTGGGACTACGGGACGGTATCCCGGGAGATCCCCTGCACACTGATGATTTGATTACGGGACGGTATCCCGGGAGATTCTTTGATATTGACATGAGATTTGGACTACAGAACGGTATCCCGGGAAGTTCCATTGGACAGTTGAGAAAAGGGCTACAGGACGGTATCCTGGAAGAACCTTGTCGGTATTCTTGTAATTTTGCTGTATTTACTCTGTGTGTTTGTTTTGTCTTGCAATACCATATTTCATGGATCTGTCTTATCACATCGTTGTGTTCATTAGTTTTCATCAGACTTCGATACTGTTAATATCTTGCTATTTTATTGTTTCTGTCTCAGTAGGGCCCTGACCTTTCCTCGTCACTACCCAACCGAGGTTAGGCTTGGCACTTACTGAGTACCACTGTGGTGTACTCACGCCTCTTCTGCACATGTTTTTCATGTGCAGATCCAGGTGCTTCTAAGCAGGCGTACCTAGAACACGACGATCCTCATCATCTCAACAAGATGCTCGACCTGTTAAGACAGTTACACCAATCGAGGACGATGCCTCGATTCTTTAGGGAGAATTTGATTTGGTAGATAATGCCAACTCCAGCTTTTGGGCCCCAATCATTGTACCCGGTACTGGGAAGCTGAGTACCGGGTTCCCGATGTCTTTAGTTAGCGAGCACCCAACTACCAGCACTGCATTTGATGCAGTTGCTTCTCACCTTTCAATTCCATCAGCTTCATTCCCTATCTTCACCAGCAACTATTATATCACTTCCATCTTCATCCACTCTTCCACCAGCAACTGCTACATCATCTCCACCGGTCACATCTGATCACGAAGAGGGTGTTCCTCTTCCCCACTCCCCAGTTCATGGGAATTTGGGGCAAAATTATCATGCCCTTCTGAAGATCCCTATAGGAGGAGGAATGTTACTCTTTGATCTCTACCGGATGCAACCTGCTAACCCAGCTGGTTGAGCGCTTTCTAATTATCTGAAGCCTTTGAATTTAGAGAAGGATCGGGAAAAGATTCAGAAAATCTCAGGAGATTGTCTGTTAAACAACGCCATGCACGACACTGCAATGATACATTCCTTTCTTTTCATTATTTCTTCTATTTTTGGTATGAACATATTCTAATTTTTACCCTTCTCTCATGGTAGGCCAACTTTCTTTCTTCTGAGGTCTTTCAAAGGTTGATTCATGAGAGGAAGAACTTAGTTCCTAGCGGGATCAACTTGCAGTGGAATAGGACCAAGTCATTATTCGCCTCTCGGAGTTAGAAGCCAAATATACTGAAGTTATTGCATTGGAGGCTCGATTGTAGCAAAGCGAGCAAGAGGTGGTAAACCTTATCCAAGAAATTGGCCCGCTGAGGGTTAGGTTTGACGAGGCCAGGGATAAATGGATTGAATTCTATGACGCCGTTCTTGATGCAACCAAATGCGAGGCTGCCTCCACTGAAAGAGGGACTAACTTAGAGGGCATCCTTGAACTCCAAAACTCAGGAGCTTGTTGCTTCGAGGGCGAACGATACCCAGCAGAAGGAGAAGTACAGGAAAACTATCGAGAATAATAGGCTCTTTATTTCAATTATATGTGACCTTGATGTTAGCCTCAGATCCGTTATGTCTGCCAGGAAAGCCTTTCTACTGAGGTAACCAAACTCAATAAAGAACTTAAGCGCAAAGCTACTTCCCATATTGTTGAGAAAATTTACACCATGTACAGCATAAGGAGAAAAACCTTGGAAGAGACCAAAGCTAGTATCATTGAAATTGATGCCGAAATCGCTAAGTCAAGTGAGCTTGAGTTAGCTGCTAAAAATTGGCTCTAGCATAGTCTGATTCTACTAACCATTCTAGTTCCAATTTTGAGTTCTCGGGAACTGAAGAGGAATCGGAGGACGATGATGCTTAAGGACAAACTGGGGGAAATGTCGAGCCATCGGTAGATCCATCTACTTCTCCCAGGAACGTGGACACTTCTCTTCCCCCTGGTTCTGGAGATATTGTAGTTTAGCTTTTCTTTTCTTTTTTCAATACTCGTAACTCTCTTGTTTTGGCACGTTTTTGTAAATAAAGACATATTTTTTGCTCAAGTACTGTTTGAGTCTCACTTTCATTTGAATATTCATGCAAGTCATTAACCTTTGCATTTGCTTAAGAAGTCTACACACGTTTTTCTATTAGCATTTTATTATGTGCAGCCTCGGATGTATTTTCTTCAAAGCACTTTCGTTCCATACATTAACCCTTTTATGTGAGGGTTTCTATAAGTATTTGTGCAAGTTTCTTTTTGCGTCCTTTCGTGTACATCTTCGGGTGCAGTTTTTCCCCAAAGGCATTTTGATTTCAGGCATAAATTTTTCTGAAACCAACCCTTTAATGTGAGGGTTTTTATAAGAGAGGGCCCTCTTATGTTTACGGTACTCTTGAAGAGGATATCTCCTGTTCATTACGGCACTAGCATTTGAAGTGCTTGTTTAACTTTTAAATGACAAAGTTTGTTCATCGTTCAAAAAAGAAACAAGATAAAAACAAAAGGATTTCATTTTATTTAATTCCTTTTATTTTTAAAAGTACACAAGGAATTTTTATGCTAAAAAGAAATTGCCACTAATTGTGGCTATCTTACAACTTGTTTCTACGAGGTAGGCCACGCAATCCCCAGTCCTGATAGTGCATTTATGTTTCTGATTTTTTGTTTCCCAATCGATGTGGCAGTCATTGTTTATGTATCCTCATATCACCCCCCCCCCCCCCCCCCCAGTGTTTGAATGCGAAGAATGTAAATTGGAACAATGGAAGTCTTGTACCTTCAAAGATTCCACCAATGAATTTTTAGATAATCCTTAACTCGGCAACAGACCTTACTTCCCCTCAAGAATTTATGCTATCGAGCAAAAGACTATCTAACAACACTCTAGTGGTTTGTGCTCGTGAATGGTCGAGTAACCTTCGCACAATAGCAAACTAACTTCCCGGAGGGAATTTGCTACAGAGCCAAATACTATATAACCGTCCCCGAGCAGAAACTCGCTTGTTTGACTTGCTATTAAAGTTCTTAATTTTGATGTCTTCGTAGTATGCTTTCTGTCACTGCCTTATTAAAAACCTTGCCAGAAAAACCCAATTGAGACCAAAACTGAACGAAAGAAAAAAGAGTGCACCACATACTTTCTGATCGGGTAATGTTCATCAGTAATAATATCTTTTGAGATGTGCCACGTTCCAATGGATGGGCAACTTGTCTCCATTCTGGTTCTCCAACTCGTATGAACCTTTTCTAGTGATAGCTGAAATTCGATAGGGACTTTCCCACGTTGGACCCAGCTCCCCCGCATTGAGCTCCCCAGTATTTTGAGTTACTTTCCTTGGAACCGAATCTCCGACTTCGAAATAATGGAGGTTGGCTCTTCGATTATAATACCGCTCCATTCTTTGCTTTTGAGATGCCATTCTTAAATGCGCCAAGTCCCTTCTATCCTAGAGCAGCGCCAAGTTGACTAACATTGCTTCGTTATTAGAATGTTCATCTACCTGGAAATATCTCAAGGTGGGTTCCCCTACTTCCACCGAGATTAGAGCTTATGCACCGTACGTAAGGGAAAAAGGGGTTTCTCATGTGCTTTACTTGGCCATTCTTCGATAGGCCCATTGAACTCCCGATAATTCTTAGGGCCAATTGCCTTTTAGCACTTCCAGCCTTTTTTTGAGGTTTTGAATAATCACTTTATTCATTGACTCCTCTTGACGGTTGTGATCAGATGATATGGAGAGATGTGATCCTCTTCATTTCAAATCTTCGAGGAACTTTGTAGATTTTGCACCGATAAAATGTGGCCCATTGTCACATGCAATCTCTTTTGTTATCAGAACATGCAAATTATATTTTCCCACAAGAAATAGACCATCTCGCATTTCCCTATTTTCTGACAAGGACCTACTTCCAACTACTTAGAAAAATGGCTAATCAAAATTAAAAGAAATCTTACCTTTCCTAGAGCCGGTAGTAGTGGTCCCATAATGTTCATCCCCTATTTCATGAACGGCCATAGGGACAGAACTGAATGTAAAGGTTCTGACGGTTGATGCACTAGTTGTATGTATCGTTGGATATTATCACATTTTTGTATGAAATCGTTGGTATCTTGTTTCATGTGGGGCAAGGAATCTACGCCCGAGTGATTACCGCATATCCCTTTGTGGACCCCTCATGACATAGTTAGCTTTGTATGATCCTAAGCATTGATCCCGCGGGCCTTAGAAAGATTTTCTATACAATTAGCCTCTCTTGAAGCTATATCATGCCACATTGGCACGTAATGTTCGAGATGTTTTAGGGTCTTCGGCAAATTCCCGTGCCCGAAATAGTCGATGATTTCATTTCTCCAGTCCCAGACCAAATTGGTTGAATTTACCTCATAATAACCAGCCGCATCCAGAACTGAATTCATCAGTTGAACTACCATCCTGGCCTCCCATCCCTTTATTTTCATTGATGATCCTAAGTTCGCCAATGCATCTGCTTCTAGTTTTTTCTTCCTATGGGATATGAGTAATTGACCACTCCTAAAATCGCGCCAACTGAGCCATGACCTTTATCACGTATTGTTGCATGCTCTTCTTTGGTGTCAAAGATCTCGTAGACTTGATTCGCCACCGCTGCGAGTCATATTTGATTTTGATGACCTCGGAGTCAAGTCCCCGGGCAATTCGAGCCTTGCAATCAAAGCTTCATACTCTGCTTGTTAGTTAAAGGGACCATTTTAATGACTGCCTTAGGGTTCCCCCCAAAGGTATGATTAAGAATATTCCGAGCCCGGACCTTTTTACGTTGAAAGCTCAATCAGTGTATAAGGTCAGAACCCCCGATGTTGATTCAGACACTATTACTACCTCTTTGGTTGCCAAAGGCAATAATCCCGAACTGAAATCGGCCACAAAGTTAGCCAAGAATTGTGACTTAATTGTAGTCCTTGGTTTATATTCTATGTCGCATTCTCTCATTTTGATGGCCATTTGGCCAATCTTACCAAGAGATCGGGTTTATGGAGAATGTTCCGCAAAGGGAAAGTAGTCACCATAACTATCGGGTGGCATTAGAAATACAGCCTCAGCTTCCGAGCGGCAACTATGAGAGCTAAGGATAATTTCTCAAAATATGGGTAGCGAGTTTTGCTCCCGTTAAAATTTTGGTAACATAATAAATGGGAGATTTCATACCTTCGTCCTGTCAAACCAAAATCGAACTTACTGCAACTTCCGAGACCGCGAGGTAAATTAGCAATAGTTCACCTTCTTTTGGTTTTGAGAGCAATGGAGGACTTGACAAGTACTTCTGCAAATCTCTCAAAGCCGGTTGGCACTCTGGTGTCCATTCGAAATTATTTTTCTTTTTGATCAGTGCAAATAAGTGATGACATTTTTTTGATAATTGGGAAATGAACCGCTTTAAGTATCCAACCTTCCCCTAAGCCTTTTGACTTTTTACGTTTGACAGTTGGTCTGGGATGTCTTCTATGGCGTTTATTCTATGTCGAAAGTTTATGTATATGTTTAAGGTGGTCACCTGCATTCAAAGACTTAATGAGCATATCCTTTATATAAATTTTCATAGTTTTTCCTATTTGATTTTAAAACATCCTATTCATGAGCCGTTGATAAGTGACTCCGATGTTTTTCAACCCGAAGATCATCATATTGTAACAATATGTACCACAATTCATTGTAAACGAAGTCTTTTCTTGATCTTTCGGGCTCATCTTCATTTGGTTGTATCCAGAATAAGCATCAAGGAAACTCATTAACTCGTGCTCGGTCGTGGCATCAATCATTTGATCGATATTTGGCAGTGAGAATGAGTCTTTCGGTCATGCCAAGATCTTTATAATCTACACACATGCAAAATTTATTGTTCTTCTTAGGAACTACTACTACATTAGCTAATCAGTTCGATATCTTAGCTCTCGGATATAACTGATATTGAGTAAGCAGGTTACCTCTTCTTTGACGAATTTATACCTAGCTTCAGCAATGGGGTGTTTCTTCTACCTTATTAAAAGTATGTTGGGATCCAAGCTTAACTTGTGTACGGCTACCTCAATCGGGATTCCTTTCATATCCTCTTGCGACTATGCAAAACAATCGGCATAAGATTTAAGGAATTTAGTAAAATCAAACCTGAGCTCCGAGTGCAGTCCGGTCCCCAAGTGGAATTTCCTTTCTAGGAATTCTTCGAATAATGCAACTTGCTCCAGTTCTTCCGCTGTATATTTCATCGCATCTGTCACTTCTGGAACTTGGAAATATCTCAGCACTTGATAATGTTCTGACGCCTCTATTCCCGGGCTAACTTCTTAAAGTTCGGGAGTAGGTGTCGGTTCTAGTAGTTGCTATGTGCTTTCCTTTAATACTAGAGACCGAAATTACATTCACCTCCTTTGCTGCCAGGTGATGGTTGAATTCGGTTAGAAGCTTTGTGGCTGGAATAATGCTTCCGGTGAGTTTAGCTTGCTCCAATACTCTCCATTATATGATATTAACCGAACTTCCTAGATTCACTAGAACATGTTTAATCTTAAAATCTAACATATTTAAAGAAATTACCAATGCATTGTTGTGCGGTAGCAGCAATCTTTCTGCGTCCTCCTCTATGAAAGTGATATCGTCATCCCGGAGCCTTTTACTATGAGTTATTGATACTTTTGTCTTCTTTGCTTTCGAAAAGGTGACCCCGTTAATCTCATTCAATCTGAAGATCATATTAATCATTTGGTGTGGGGGTTCTTCTCCTACTTTTGATGGTCCCGTGTTGTCCTTGTTACGACCATAATTGTTCTTAGCACAGTCACTTAAGAACTCTTTGAGGTGACCATTCTTCAATAATGTTGCCACTTCTTCCCGAAGGTACCGGCAATCCCTTTTCAGGTGGCCATATGTCCTATGGTATTTACACCATAAGTTGGGATCCCTCTGAATGGGATCAGATCTCATTCGTCTCAGGAACCATGCCTCTTTGATGTTTCTTATAGCTGACACTAGTTTCGCTATACTATCGTTAAAGTTATATTCTGATAACTTGGGGTAAGAAGGATGGCATTACCATGATGTTTCTTTATCCTGCAGTGATCTATTGTTCCAGTCACGGTCGGTCCTTCAATTAATGGAGAACTTGGTTATTGTATGGAATCCTCTGTCACGTCCTTCGACCCGCTCATTGGGCAAAATCCGTCCCCTCGAAGTCCTTCTATTTGTGTCGTAATCATCTTTTGATTTTCTTTGTTCTTCTCCTATCCCTTGGTCGGCAATGAAAAGCCAACCTGATCATCTTCAATTATTATTTTTGACTCGTACCGGTTGTGGACATTTGCCCATGTTGTTGCTTGAAACTCAAGCAGGCTTTCCTTCAGCTTTCGGGAAGCGTCTGGACTTCTCAAATTCAATTCCTTAGTGAATTCTTCAGCTACCCATTCATTCCGGACAGCCAAGAGCAACATTTTTCCTTCTGGAATCGGGTAACGAATTCTCGTAAACATTTTCCCTTCTGGAATCGGGTAACGAATTCTCGTAGTAACTCAAACTCTCCCAATACAATCCTGCATATACCGGCCATCCGAGCTTCTACTTTTCTAACCCTGGCATGGGCCTTGATGAAAGATTCCGAGAGCATTGAAAAGGAATCTATGGTGTGCTCCATCAACAGTGAATACCACATCAAAGCTCCCCTCATGAGAGTTTCTCCTAATTTCTTTAATAACACAGATTCAATTTCGTGAGGAGCTAAATCATTTCCCTTTACCGGCGTTGTGTAGGTGGTAATATGCTCCTGAGAGTCTGAAGTTCCGTCATACTTTGGTACTTTAGGCATCTTGAACCGCTTTGGGATTAAATTTTGGACTGCACTCGGCTTGTACGACAATTGAGTATACTTCTTGGAGTCTGGGACCTTCAGTTGTTACACCCCATGTTTTTGTATGTAAGAGCACGTTGTAAGTTAATTGATGTAAGATCAGAAATGAAATCATCCTTGAAAAGTTTATAAATTAAGTTAATCATGTTACCGTAGAAGTTACAAAAATTTAAGCTCATGAATAACAAGTACCAAGATGGTTGGAAAGCTTAGAAGCTAAATGAATTGACGAAGATAAGTTTTATCGAAAGTCGGCAAGTTTGGTGTTACACCTTGTGCCTCCTAAGGTGATGTATAATAAATATGATACTTGTTAATCACTATTTAAATGAGTTTAAATTCATAATATGACTATATATGATGTTTGGATATAACATATAAAGTTTGGGAAAAATTGAATTTAACTTACAGAAAAATTGAGTTAAGATTTGCCTTGTAATGAGCTATTTTTGAGAAATTAAATTCGTAATCTTTATGATGTCATTTTGGGACATATATTCCATTGGTAAAAAAACCATTTATTCATACAAAATCGGGGTAGAGAAATATGGATTTTTAAAGTAGAGTCGCCGTCGCAGTTCGGAGAAACTAGCAATTTTATAGGCCATGTTACGACGCAGTTTTCTCCCAATCTATTGATAGTTAAAAGGAGATATTTATATGGAATTAAATCCCCATGTGTCTAATTTTGAACTCTAAAAACCGTTTGTCAATACGATATCAAAGTAGAGAGATACAAGTATCCGAAGTTGCACTGCTCAAGCTACCAAGCAAGCTTACCCACCTGCTTGGAGAATAGAGGCGGTGGGCTTATAAGTTGTCTTTACCCATTACATTTCGTCGATATCCATAGATTACTTACACCAAAACACTCTCAAGCTCTCCAAGAACTGATCCAAGATTCCAATAACCAAACTCAAGAGAAATCAACACAAATCATCATCAAAGGTATTAAAGACTACAAGAGAATGCTTCTATGATGGTGTGGTGTGATTGAGTGCTATTGTGAGCTAAGTTTAGATAGGGTTTAGAGTTTTACCTGTTTTACAAGGTATGTATAATATCTTCTTGATTGTGCCTAAGGTTAATCTTGTGTTGGTTTTGTTGTTTGAGTGAAAACTCATAAGATAGCACTTGAAAGAACATGGAATATGGTTATCTTTTGGTTGGACTGTTTTGTGGCTAAATATATGGTTTGTGGTGGCTGAATATTGTGAGAAATAATTTGATAATGTTGTGGCTTCAGTTGTTAAGCCTTTTTAGGTGTTAATTAAGTTTATTTAAGAAGAAAAGATGAAAAATAAGTGATTGGCGATAAAAATTAAGGTGCTAGACGTATGGGGCTGTTTTGGAAAGCATTTTATGGATGTTTTATAGAAATAATATGGTACATATAAGTATGATGTTCTAAAGGTTGTAAACTAATTTATGGAATAAGAGTTGGATTCAGTTTTTATCTTGTTATGGGTAAAAACGAGCTTGCCGCTCAATATGATTGTTAAGATAATTAGAGAAACTCATATTGGATTATATTGTTGTTGTTGTTATTGTTGGTTATAGTTATTGTTGTTGTTGGGATGTTGATGACCCTTGGTGATCTTTGGAATGTATTAAAAAATGGGGAAGTTGCTGCCCGATTTTTCTCAAATCATACGACAAGCCAAATACGATGGTACAACATTACATGTTAACGGCAATATTATTTCACTTGTTATAGATACAAGAAGTTGTGTTGAGCTTGGTTGAGTAATAAGGAAGAAATCATATAGGTATGTTAAGGCTAATCCTTCCTTCTTTTGTCATGATCCAAGTAACGAAACGTTAACATAATCTTGTTTTATAAGTTATTCTACTCTTAGTAGTTAAGGATGTCTACGTTATTTATTCCTATGAGATGATATTAAAGCATGTCTAAGTATACTCCTAAGTCTCTATTGAGGTATATGATAAAGATTTTAATGTTCATAATATAGTGATACATCCATCTCCATGCATTACCATCGTGCTACGGCTAGTTGGGCAGATATGCATCTTCATTTACCACCGTACTACGGTCGGTTGGGAAGTCATGTGTCACGACCCAAAATCCACTAAAGGTCGTGGTGGCGCCGGACACCGCTGTCAGGCCAGCCAATTAGATTACCGATTTAAAAATCATTTCTAAATACATCAAATTTCAGAAATTTCCTTCCATTTTCACAAATAAAAGGGTTTTTGCTTCAATTCAAATTAACAATAACAATTAAATCAAACCTTTCGAAAACCATCCCAGAACCCGATGTCACAAGTGCATGAGCGACTACGGAAAATGAAATAAAATAAAACCTCTGTCCGGAATACAGTGGACAGGAAATAAATAATCAAAGTACAGAAAGGAACTACATTGGCTGCAGGTCGCCTCGCAAATTTGCAGCTCACCTAGTCCCAGAGTTATCCATACCACAACACCAATAGGCTGCTAGAAGTGTACGTGTACCTGTGCAACAAAAATGCACAGAAGTGTAGTATGAGTACGTAATCAACGTGTACTCAGTGAGTATCCCGCCTAATCCCGAAGGGGTAGAGACGAGATGGTCAACTCCGACACTCACTAGAGGTCAATTATCAATATTTTATGAATATGAGAATAATCATGGATTTATATAATAGTTCAAATTGTGAAGCCCGGAAATCAGGTAAGCACCTTCAACAATAAATCAAGGGCTTCCAAAGTATATCTTTTATTATCAGTTTATATCAAGCCACGTAGGGCCAATTCCACATTTGCAGTTGTTAAATAATAGATAAACATGTACAAATCACGCCGAGGTCGACGGCCCGCTCCAACATAATGTAA
>MU755209.1:15323-53156 GCA_026770625.1 Nicotiana glauca
CTTTTTTTTTCTTTTTTTTTTCTTCCTTTGTTTTCCTTTTCCCTTTAATAAAAATAAAAAAATAATTTGATCGAACCCTATGTAGGTTGCCTACGTATCATGACGTACATGAATCAGATCTTTGCGTAGTTCGAAAAAAACGAGAATAGAGTAAGGAAACTAACGTTTTCGTTTTCTTTTTCTTTTTTCTTTTTTCTTTTTTTTCTCTTTTCTTTTTTTACCTTAATGACTACTTTGATGAGAAAAGAAAAATAAAAGAAGCAATTTTTTTTTTAATTTTCTAGACTGAATGTTCTATAACCTATTCTAAACTCAAGCTTAACGAGCGAGCCTGTACTTTTTTTGTTTTTTTTAAACAATCACTCTATGGACAAATTACTAAGGAAAAAATACCTACAAGAGAAAAATATTTTTTGATTCTTTTTTTTTAGGAAGAAAATCTAAACAATAAACAAACGAAAAATATTTTGAATTTTCATTTGATATCCTTAAAGAAAGATTTCGAAACAAGGAATGTACAAGATAAAAAATATTTTTGGATTTCAGTTTTTGATTACCTAAGGAAGAAAATTTAAAGATAAACAAAGGATAAAATATGTTTTTTTTCTTCTACGTATGATGTCCTAAAGTTCTAGTAAAAAGAAAAAGATTTTTTTCAATGATTTCTCAAAGAAGAACCTCAAAACAAAATCTTTTTTGGATTTTTGGAATTAATATCTTAAAGAAAACAATTAAAGAGGCACTAGAAGAAAAAAAAAATTGAATTTTTAGTCTTAATAAACTAAAGGAATATAAAAGCAATTTTTATTTTGAGTTCTCGATATTGATTTTCTAAAGGAAAAAACACCTCAAAATTTCTTTTTTTTTTTTTTATTTCTAGGAGTAGTATTTCTAAAGAAAATTCTAACGGAAATATAAAAATTCAAAATATCTTTTTTTTTGGATTTTTGATTTATAATACATTTTTCAAATATAAAATAGGAAATAATAACAAAAGACTCGACAAACTTAACTGGACTATGACAGACTCTAGCATCAACTAAATGACTGAATACTACTATACAGGACTAGAAAGTAAAACATGAACTCAAAAACATAAAAATGCTCCTCAGGCAGCTCCTCAATGCAGTGGTCCTGAGGTATCTGTCATGCTTAAACTCCAGTAAGTAGATCCATACCTGTATGAGAAAACTGAAACCAACACTATGTGAGACAATAACATTCCCTACTAGACACATGCAAGACGTAGTTGTGACTATTTTTCTAAAATTAACCTATGCGGCTAAAAATGCAATATTTGGCAAAGACCCCGCGAAGCCAAGAACCTAAACTAACTAGGAAGACCTGACCCTTTGTAGGTTGCCTATGTATCACGCCCTGAAAGACGAGAATCAAGTATGCATAGTTCGGGCAGATTGGATACGGGCGAGAATAATAAAAAATTAATTTAGAGAAAATATTTTTTTTTTAGAAAAACATGATGAAACTTGTGAAATCTTTTTGGATTTTCTTTCCCCCCATTTTATTTTTATTTTTGATTTTTCAAAAATGATGAAAAAATGAAAAAAAAAATTGAATTTTTCAAGTTTGTTTTTCTCTTAACAAAAATGTGACAGGAAACATAATTGGGCCCTACTTGCTTTATTTTTCATATTTCACCCTCTCTTTTTTTCTTCTTTTTTTATTTTTCCTCAACTATCATTGGTCCGCCAAATGATCATTTTACCCTTGAAGAAATGCAACATGTATCACATAGGATGGATCAAGATGGTCTGTTATTTTGGGTACACCTGTCCTAGATGGACCCAACCCCTATGTTGAGTCCCCAAAGTTAAATGCACACGATGCAAACGAACGTTCCTACTAAGGATCCAGCATGAGGCTGTATTTTTCTAGGGTTAAATCCTAGGGTTGTATTCTTGACCTGTCTTACCCGAGCGGACAACTGGGACCAAAGAGGGGGCAACGTACGGGAGCACTAAAGTCTACCCGGCCTTGTTGTTGGCCCAGTCTCGTTATATTTGGTATAATTTCTACAGAAAACGCGGGCCACGCGAACGTGCGCACCATTTTCAGAAGACTCAGAAAAATGGCGTAAGAAGATAGTTATATACAATTCAAATAATATTAAAGTGGAAAACATATAGCATTTAGCACAAAAGGTTCACAGAATACAGTAATATTAACAATAAATGAAGCCAAGTAAAAATTATTTTAACAAGCTCAAATTCTTGAACCTTGAACCAGAGATTCTGGGTTCTTGTGCCCAGCAGAGTCGCCAGAGCTGTCACACCTCTTTTTTGCTACACCCCAGAAGGAGTATAAGGGAGTTTTTTCCAATTCAAGTGCAATCGAAACGGAATTATTTTTATTTAAAATTCATAGTCGCCGCTTGTAATAATTTATGGGGTGCCAATTCACCGGGTTAGAATCCTGAATTGAGGAAAGATTTGACTCTTTTTATGTCTGTGAACACAGAAATCCGGGTAAGGAATTCTGTTAACCCGGGAGAAGATGTTAGGCACTCCCGATTTTTGTAGTTTTAGCACGGTCGCTTTGATCATACTTGGCTTGTTAAATTGTGTAATTACTGATTTTAGAACCTATGTGCATTTACCTTTCACCGCTTTTTAATTAAGAAAATTATCTTGAAACGGGTCACGCGTACGTGTACCCATTTGTTAGGTGCGTCAAAAATCATGCCACGCGAATGTGTCCACAATTAATAATGCTTTATTATTGTTAAGAAAGTTTAGCCTAAGTTGCGCGAACACATACTCCGGTTTTATTTTTAAAAATCGCAGTCATGTCTTGTGAACGTGTCCATAACCACGATAGTATATTAAACGTGCCTAAATCAAACTACGAACATTTGTCATTTTTATATCTAGGTTATGAAATTAATACGAGGGCCACGTATGATTAAATGGTGGATGGCACAATTCGGACTATATAAACAAAATTAATTAGTAGCTTATGCAAACCCATTTTTTGTTATTAAAAAAGTTTGTTCAAGGTTGCGCGAACGCATACCCCGAATTGGTTTGAGAATTGTAATCATGTCACTTGAATGTGTACACAATCACAATTGTATTTTTTAAAACGGCCCTAAAGACTTTTCTACGAATATTTATCCTAATGTGTAATTACAACATGTGAGGGCCATGATTAATTTTGGTGGCACACCTCAATCTAATTACGAGAATTATTTTAACACAACCCAATTTGCTGCACAATTGCTAATTATAGAGGAGCGTTGGGCTTTTAGCTTTTGGAACAAGCCTATTATAGACAAGGCTTCAGCAGCAATTAAGTGAAGAAATGGGTTCGAAAGAGCAGGTTCAGGCACAATAAGGCATGGAACTCCCATTTTTCAAATGGCCTCAAGGTCTAGGCACAAAAGGAGCGCAAACCTGATGAAAGGCAAATGCTAAAGAAAAGGGACTCAAGATCGAGTCCATTCAAAGAAAAACAGCCTATATTTAAACTCAAAAATACCAGATGAGCCTAATTAAATTTCATCAATACACAACAACAGGATAAAAAACTTTGGGCACTACTAAACCATATTATATTTTTAAAGAAAACATTATTTGAGTTCAATTGCATTAATGTCATAAAACATTACAAAACTATACAGCATTCAGCCTTAATTCAATCCCAAATTAGCTTTAAAATAATGGTATGAAATTCAAAACTCAATTAAACCTTCTTGATACACACCATAGCAACAGAACCTTATGAAATTGACATTGGACAATCCTGAATCTAAACATCAAGTCAAATCAAAATAAAACTCAAACACAGACCAAAATAATTCAACATAGGCTTAACTATTATTGCAAATAAACAGGAGCATTTTCCCTCACCCATAGTAAGTTTAAACTAAACTAACAATTAGACAAGAGACTCATATAGCTTAAATTCAAGTTTAACATTAGGGCACCACATCCATAGCATGAAACAAACTAACAACATGCACCTAGAAATAAAATATTACAAACCATAATTTAGATTGAAGAATAAGAAGTGAAATTTAACAACAAAACAACACTGATGTTTATCATATTTCCATATCCAAGTTCCATATTACATTTCAGGTGTTATCATAGTCCAAAAAGGTACCTGAAAATCAAGAGAAAAGCAATGAGACTGAGGAAATAGCAGCAGCAGAATCAACTCAGCAAACCAGCAACAACCAAGCTTTTAAACCATTTTTTGGAATCCAGAATGACCAGAAATTCTTGAGAAAAGTTCAACTATGGATATTAAAAATAAACAGGAAACCAAAGCTAATTTCTTCACCAAAATTGCAAGAAATTTCAGTATTTTTTGAACTCTGTCGTTTTCTAAAGTTTTTAGTGTTGTAGTTCTCTTAAATCTCCCTTGAAAATTAAGGAACAAGCCTCTTTATAGAAGTTTTCTAGGGCAACAGAATTGTTTCTGTTATTTGGTAATTACCCATTCTATAATTTTTAAATTGTTCAGTTTTACCCTAAATTTTGGTCTTGTTAGCTAGATCAGTCCCTTTCCCCACCTTCCAGTAAATTTCCAAATCAGTTACACTAGATTCCCCATAACTAAAATCCCTAAACTAACCTTTAAGCTTCTACTATTTACCTTTAAAACCTTTTATGGGTCAAGTTTGACCCAAGACTTAAATAGGCCTCTTGAAGTGGGTCAAAGATGGCCACAAAGTCCAATCAACAAACTAACCCAAATCACAGAATCAATTTCAGTAATTTGTGAAAAGCAGAAGAAGAAACAACTTAAATGATCTCAAAACCAAAACCTAACTAAATGACTGATTTTCTTTAAACTAACAAATAAGCTAAAATTAACTACATTACCAAGTCGAAAGAAATCTAGTTAAACTAACTATAAGACTAAAACAAGAAGGACAAAAATCAGAAACTTAACATGAAATGAATAACAGCTAAGCAGGCAAATGAATAACCCAAACAAAATCAACGAACAACTTTTAAAAGTTGAAAAGAAAACTGGAAAATAAATAGAACAAATCCGACCACAAACCAATCCGAAGGGAAAAACCTAGGTTTGAACCTTTATTAATTTCCAGTCAGAAAAAAAACTACTTAAAGAAGAGGAGAAGAAAATAAGATGAATAGAAGGTGAAACAACAGAAACGGACAGAAAAATGAAAGAAAACTTACCTAATTAACTTGAAACCAACATTGGACACTCCGATTTAACTAAAACCAATGCTAATCGCTTGTTCTTTGTCAAAAACAAGCGAACATCATTAATTTTGTGTTAAATCAGACTTTTGAAACTCGAAAACTCGGAGGTCTAGGTCTTGCATGCCACAGATTCAAGGGTAAGGCAATTTGAGGTTTAGGGCTTCAACCTCAAATTCAAGATTTGAAAAGATGTAAAGGGATTCGAGGGAAATGATTTTGGGTTATGGAAAGAGGATGGGCTAGGGGTGTGATTTCAGGGGTGATTTGAGGCGGCGGCGCCACCAGAGAGGGCGAGGAGTATTAGGGTGGCATATAGGGTTCTTGGTCCTTGAGGAGATGATGAGTAGTGAAGAGGAATGAGACGGGGGGGTGGGGGGGCTAGGTTAGGACAGTTCCATACTGTATCTAAGACTAGTTCCCATCCGTTATATGGGAAGGAAATAAACGAACGGGATGCGTTTGACTGAAACGACATCGTTTGGCTTGAGGAAAAGCTAGACCGGGTTTAAATGGAGCCTCGGCTGGGTCTGAGATGGGTCTTGGGGAAAATCATTTAGGCCTGGAGAAATTTAATTGAAATAGCCCAAAATCAGACTTCTTTTATTTTCTTTTCTTTTCTCTTTCAATTTTAAATTTTCCTTTTCTTTTAAAAATTAATTTAAATCCTAAATTAACTCTTAAACTAAATTTATTTACCAAATTAAGCTAATTACACACTATAGTATTTAATAAAAATTAATTAACTCCCAAATAAAAAGAAAAACTATAAAAGTTAAAATTAGAAAAAATTAAAATACAAAGTGAGTTATTTTTGTGATTTTTTTTTATTTTTGTAAAACAACTAATTTACTAATTAACCTAAAAATATAAAAATAAATCTAAAATGCAAATGCAATGTATTTTGTATTTTTTTATTATTTAAATAAAATAAACATGCACAGACAAATGCAAACAATTAACAAAAAATGTTACAAAAATCTACGAAATTGCAAATAATTTGAAAATTTTATTTTTTTGAATTTATGAGAGTAATTCACATAGAGAAAAAATCACGTGCTCATAAGGGGTATGAAAGAAAATAAATAAGGCTCAAAAGGGGTAATGTCACACCTCCTTTTTCCTACACCCTCGTAAGGGTACAAGGGAGTTTTTTTCTAACTTAAAGTGACAATCGAAACGGGATTATTTTTATTAAATTTAGAGTCGCCACTTGGGATAATTTATGGTGTCCCAAATCACCGGTGCAAATCTCGAATCGAGGAAAGATTGACTCTGTTTTACAGTCCGCGAACACAGAAATCCGGGTAAGGAATTCTGTTAACCCGGGAGAAGGTGTTAGGCATTCCCGAATTTCATGGTTCTAGCACGGTCGCTCAACTGTTATAATTGGCCTATTATCTGATTTTAAAATATTTTTAAACCTATGTGCGTTTTAACTTTTAAAATTGCTTTCAATTATTTTAAGGAAGATTTCAACGTCATCTAAAACACGTTTTTGTCCCACGCCACATGAAATACACCCGCAGTCCGAGATACATTTTATTTAACGTTGTTAAGATTTGAATTTGGGTCACATGAAATGCACACCCGGGTTTAGGAAGGTAATTTTTAAAATAGTGTGCCTAAAGAAACTACGCACTTTCAACTTTGCGAGGGCCATGAAAATTCACTAAATGACACATCTCGATTTTTAATTTTAAAGGATTTTATTATTCAAAGTTGTTATAATCGGGTTACGTAAAATGCACCCCCAAATTGAGATTCACACATCGTAACTATGTCACAGGAATCGTACCCATAGCCACAAATAAATCACGCCACTAGCGGGGTCAGAGAAACGAAAGAAAACTAAACAAAATATTCATTTTTGGAAGTTCAAATTCTTTTCGTTCAAAATGATTCCCCCCACCCCAAAAATATGTCCAACATAGAAAATGAATTTCGGACTGGTACAGTATAGGCCAAAACGATCAAATTACATTTATGTCTAAATTTGGTTTGTAAGGTGCCGCATACTGGAATTTACTTCCTTTCACTGATGCTTCTAAAGTTCATAAATAAATTGAAATAACACATTCTGACAATTATAACCCCATTCCCAACAAATAAATAAAATGATACGTTAGTACCAACCAAATATTGGATACAGCATTTCACAAAGAGCAATTAATAACATGAACAACTAATTTCCTTAATCCAAGCAACATAAACTTCTTAAGAACGCAAGAGCAAACACAAAGTGCAAACAAATATTTTCGGTTAAACATGGACAACCACACGAATTGGAAATTAACAAATGAACAAGAATTCGAATTAGACCTTTAATTGAGCTCTTCTGATTGAAAATTGTCACGACCCAAAATCCGCTAAGGATCGCGGTGGCGCTGGACACCACTGTCAGGTAAGCCAACCAAAATACTCAACTAAATTCCCCATTTTTGTATTGTCAAAATTATTTTTTTTCTTTACACATTAAATAACGAATAATAAAATTTACGGAAATAACCACGAAATATTTAACAACTTAACATTTAATAATCCAACAATCCTCCCAGAACCAGGTGTCACAAGTGCATGACCATCTACTGACAAAAAAAATAAAATACAACATCCGTCCGAAATACAGTAGACAGGAAGTAAATACAATATACTGGAAGGGACCGTACTAGCTGTGGTCGACTCGAATAACCTAGTCCCAAAATCATCTGTGCTGCTACGCCCAGTAGGCCGCTAGAGTTACATATATCTGTGCAACCAAAAATGCACAGAAGTGTAGTATGAATTTGTAAACAACGTGTACTTAATGAGTATCCCTTTTAATCTCGAAGAAGTAGAGACGAGAGGTCGACTTCAACACTTGCTAAAGGTCAAATAATAATATACTAAAAATGTGAGAAAATCATGGACTTATATAGTAGTTCTAACTCACGATGCCAGAAAACAGGTAAACACCTTTAACAAATAATAAAGTATTTTTAAGGTTTACTTTTCATTATCTTATCAATTTATATCAAGCCATGAAAGGCAATATCAAAATTCTCAGGCAACAATATATATCATGCGCAAATCATATCGAGGTCGACGGCCCGCTCCAACAAAAATAAACTATGCACTTGCCGAGGGTCGACGGTGTGTCTATAGATGCATCTATTTAATCTACCGAGGCATTCGGCCTGTTCCAAAATTAAACACACACAGACGGTCAATCAAGTAGTCAACAAGGAATAATTATCCATAGAAGAGCCAATTCTCTTTTAAAGATTTTTGAAAATGAAGTTTAATCTTTTGTGGGAATTCATTTACTAACTCGAGGTGATTTAAGCAATTCAAAGGTCGATAAGTTTACAATTAATCCAAGTATAGCATGTTTTGGGTCCTAACTACCCGGACAATAGTATAATAGTAGCTACGCACGGACTCTCATCACCTCGTGCGTACGTAGCCCCCACAAATAGGAGCACATAATCAATTATTTTACCTATGCGGATAATTCCCTCTTACAAGATTACAAAGGAGACTCACCTCGCTCCGAAGGTCCATAACCGACATTCCACACCCTTCCGAAGAATCAAATCAATGCACAATGCTTCAAAACTAGCTAATAATTATGTAAATCCATCAATATATGCTAAGGTACTCATTATAATCCAATTTATAACAATTCCTAAACCCGATCGAAAAGTTGACAAAAATTGCCCTCGGGCCCACGTGCCCGGATTTTCAAAATTTTCAAAGAGTAAGTTTACCCATAACCTCACGAACTCAAATATATAATTTACTCTCAATTCCATACTCAAAATCGTAGTTAAATTCCAAGAAATGTCAATTTCTAGGTTTTCCACCAAAACCTCAAGTTTATACTAATTTCAATGCTCAAATTCATACATAGTTGATGTATTAAACTCAAAATAGGTGGGGATAACTTACCTTATCATTGATGATGAAAATCTTCTCTTGAAACCCCTCCAAGAATCACCGAAGCCAAGAAAATATGAGAGGAAATGGCCAAAATCTGATTTTTAAAACCCCTCTCTGCTTCCAGCATTTTCCGCTTCTGCGGAAAAACCTCCGCTTCTGCGGTCCCGCTTTTGCGCACAATCTGCCGCTTCTGCGGCTTCCATTAGGCCGCCCTTTTTTGCTTCTACGTTCAGCCCTCCGCAGATGCGCTTCCGCTTCTATGGAACCTTCACCGCATCTGCGGTCCATGAGCCCTGACAAAAATTCACTTCTGCGACCATCCTTCTGCAGATGCGGTCCTGCTTCTACGAAAATATTACCGCATCTGCGGTCCCAGCTACCTTCACTTCCAACCGCTTCTGCGGTTCCCTTTTCTGCTTCTGCGGTTAACCCACCGCAGAAGTGATAATACCAGCAACCAGACCCTTCAGCTATCCAAAATTCCAAATTTCGATTCGTTAATCACCTGGAATCCACCCGAGGCCCCCGCGACCCGAACAAATCAAACTAACCAATCCCAAAATACATAACGGACTCGCTCGAGGCCTCAAATCATATCAAATAACGCTAAAATCATGAATCACCTCTAATCCAAACTTAATGAACTTTACAATTTCAAACTTCTATTTCCGATGTTTAAACCTATCAAATCACGTCCGATTGACCTCAAATTTTGCGCACAAGTCGTATTCCACATTACGGACCTACTCCAACTTTTGGAACCGGATTCCGACCCCGATATCGAAAATTCCACTTCCGATCAAACTTCTCAAAAAACTTCAAATTTCTATCTTTAGCCAAATGGCTCCAAAATGACCTACAGACCTCCGATTTCACTTCCGATCGCGCTCCCAACCCAGAATCACCATACGGAGCTATTCACAGACTCTAAAGCCCAAACGTACATCGCTAACACTGAAATGCACTTCAATCCAAACTTATGAAATTTCTTTCAAAATGTTACTTTCCACAATAGTCGCCAAAAGCTCCCGGGTTATCCAAAACTCGATCCGGGCATACACCCAAGTCTGAAATCATAATACGAACCTGATAGAACCTTCATATCCCGATTCTGAGGCCGTTTACTCAAAATTCCAATCCTAGATAACTCTTTCTACTTTAAGCTTTCGAAATGAGAATTCTCTTTCCAAATCAACTCTGAACTTTCTGAAATTCAATTCTGACCACGTGTGCAAGTCATAATACCTGAAATGAAGTTGTTCATGGCCTCAGACTGCTGAATGACGCGCTAGGGCTCAAAATGACTGGTCGGGTCGTTACATTCTCTCCCACTTAAACATGCGTTCGTCCTCGAACGTGCTGAGAACTGCACTGGAGTAGTATAAAATCACTGTTTGACACCTCACGCACCTTAACGTGCTACCACAACTCAGTTGAGCATATTAGCTCGATCAATTCTAAAGATATTCCCTTTTATTCAAGAAGATACACCTTAGAGCCCAATTCCAACACCCGAAATTCCATGCCTGACCTGTTTCCAACATAAGATCACCATATTAATCACTACACACTGTACCCAAACATGGCTGCATAACTTTGCTGAGTTCACACATAGCATCAATTACTCACTTGACCGCAATAACCTTTTTCTGATCAACTTAGTCAAAATCCTACTAATCTGATGCTCCCATTGCACCCCATGACATACACAGGTCTTACTCTAACCTTTACAATACCGCCATGACGGAAGAGATGTGCAGAAATTTCATAATCAACTGCCAAGTCAACCAATCATTGAGTGTACACTTCTGACAAGAAACATTACCTCATTCTGAACCAAATAATGATTTTTGGCTCCTTAATATATTTCACGTAATCAAATTGCACTGTTCTTAAATCCAACAACCTCGTCTCACCCAGTACAAACTGCACAGGCAATAAGCCATCCCGGTATGACCAAAAGTCTCATATGATGCCACAATGTGCCAATAGGCCACCAATTCGAATGCGATACAAAAGGAAAATGAACTCTGGAAGGAATTACCTAACTCACGCACTAATACGGACTTTCCTTAGAATATAGGAAGCAAGGCATACAAAAATAGCATATAGAAGACTGTACTCAACATCACACTGTTGCGGCGCGCAACCCGATCCAAATAACATACCCATGGAGGCGTGCCACCCGATCCACACAGAACACTTACCTAAGGAGATTCACATCGAGCTAAATTGCTCATTACAATAAAATATTGAATTTCGGTCACAAGCATGCTAGGTGCATAATACCATCCCTGAGGGGACATATAGTGCTATAAGCTACAAAACTCAAGCACAACTGAGGTGCGATATACAATCAGAATCTCAAGAGCCATTTAGCTCATATAACACCATTTCTACGTGGATCCTCAACACATAAGCAATTTCTCAAGCCGTCTCACAACTCACACGGCATAATGTATCACTACATGAAATATTTGACAATGAAATAACACCCTGACTACTCCTCCATAAGGAGCGCATTACTGAAATGAGCACGTTTGGCCTGATATAGAGCCCATATTCACATTTGAATCCATCCACCTACCTCAAGCCGATTCTAATTACACTGACTAGGATAATAACCTTTCCAAGGTCCATAATAACCCTCATTTCTGCTCATAACGCATAAGAACAACCTTCATAACTGGAGCGAACCTCCACAGTCCATAACCCAATAACCAGAGTGCCCTCCAGGCATAAATTCTCAAATTAATGGTATTACCACCATCCTCATACTTGGTTTAAATCTTTACTCAATCAAGTGACAACATGCCACGCTTATACAGTCTTCCTGTGGGACACGCTCCCACAACCTTTCGAAACACCTAACAGGTCTGTACATCCAAACCACCGGCCATACCAACGCTGAAAAGCGATCACGAATCATTAACCATAATACAAGCCCTTTTTACAAGACACCGATCTCAGGTGACGGTGAAGGCAATACCAACTTAGTTTAAACATTGAAACTCCTTTCCTGCTCATCCGAGCTTGTGACATCCTTGTCCACACCGAACTGCAACCTTGATTCTCACTTTGAATCTCATACTACTCACTGCACCCAACATGTCAATGCACGATAGAATATGATTCTTATCATAACTCCAGAACCATTAATAGGTCAACACTTCATCATATAAAAGTTTTTCACTGAACTCACTTCAGGAGAAACATAGCAACATACAGGCAAATTCTTATAATCGTGGAAATATACAAATCTCTAAGTAGGGGCCTACCCCACCATAACCCTTCCAGGATCCGCCTACACAGAACAGCCCATAACACTAGAATGCTTCTAAATAATATTAATTACGGTGGCTGACAAGCCTCATACGCACCGTCACAAATCACTTGCATAACTTGATCACACGGAAGGAACAGATCGCCACCGTCAATATGCCAATTCAACTATGGCTAGCCAATCCATCTTCGTCCAATTTATCCTTGATTGCCATCGAAACCATTATAACTCCATTCAACACGTACCACACTCTATCCGCACTCACCCCGAGTGACCTTGAACCGCGAGACCATGCTGTCTCAATCCCATGAACCATTTCATACCTTCCTTGCGCACACATTCACAGCCTCAACTGATATGCCCATTCTGCTAATCCTTCTACGAATCTGAAGTCCTTTCCCATTTTCCTCTCAAGTGCTACACTGCAAGTCAAAACATCATAGAACATTCCGTGGCGCTTCTCATAGGCTGCTACCAAGCTTGGTTCTTAACCGTACCTATAGGCTCAAAACAATTAGGCACCATACTTACCTCTTCGAATCCACCAGGGCCGTTGCTGAGAGTCGCCCGCTTTGACTTAGCCTGAATATAATCAACTCCATGATTCTTCTAGCACAAGCACACCCTCTCGACGGAGCACCCGACGGAATCACTCTCAAGTTTGAACATGGGTCAATAAGGCCAACGATAGCACACATTTACTAATTTCTTTGCTCAAATTACCACTTATGTTCTCTTCCTGTAGCTGAAATAGCTCATCGATATGCTAATAACCAAAAATCTCGCAAGTAGTTAACCATGCAACCCAATCATAAGCGGTAGGACTCTCCCACTTAGCTTGAAGCCATTATTTCACAAATCTGGAATTCACCCGTCCTCTTTATCTCTTATTGACATAACCTTGCATAATCAACCGACAAAGTTCTCGAAATCTTCCTTTAAAACCCCCTTCTTATATTCTGAATCATCAAACACATTTGCACAACCGATCTCTTTGCTATATAACCGATAGAATTCTTCTCAGAAGCCTCGCCAACCACGCGATCGCTAACCTGCTCACTTGGGTAACCCACCTATAGAAAGCTCTCATCGGCATCTTCCAACGTTGTTTCATGAGGTACAATCACTACGACATCAATAACCCATCCTGAGTCTGAGCTCACTCTACAACTTCCCAGGTCCATCTACCCCTCGTGGACATTATTTAAATGTGCGGCAACGTCCTTCCAATTCAAAGTTATGCTGCATCCTTCTTCATTTAAGCGGCTCCTTTCTGTTATATTAAATCTCCTGCCGCACAAAAACCCTACTTCAAATTAGATCCGTATACCCCATTAACCAAGCACTAATATTCTCAAATCACTCCAAACTCTCCTTAAGGTACATGGTCATCCCACTGCAAAGCCCATATGCAACTCTGCCACTCTCCCACTTTGGAGGAACTTATCCCCTTAATTGACTACCCGACCTTCGCTTCATATACCTGGCCCTTTTTTTTAGAATTTTTGAACACCGCCTGACGCTTCCCGCATGTCTTTCCTCATCTATTGCTTCTCACCCGTTGCCTTAAACAAAATCTATCTTCGGGGCACTTACACCCACAACTGCTGCTAACTTTAAACCTTTCAGAAGGTCATCTTTCTAGAACCGTCAACATTAGAAATACTGATTCAATCCTAAACCACCACAACCTGCGATATCTAACAATTGTATCCCCAACACTATTTCACAATGTCTTGCCCCAAAGGTGAATTGTAGAAGATCATAATACCAACAAACTTAGTACGTTCAATTAGGACAACGTCACCCTATCATAGAAGAAAGCTCCACCACACTTGCAAATACCAATTCTCATTACTCTCACCAGCCCATATCTGACCATTCCTCAGTCCGATTGCCTTTCCCCTGCTGGGAATAAAATACTAAATATCTTGATTATTCACTGAGTAATCCTCCCTTCAAGTCATTCGCTGCCACGACACATAGGCAAACATCCTACCATCTTATCACTACTGTGGAACAATCATTCATAAGCATCATGGCAACTTGTGCCTAACCTCAGATCTCTTAGAAGTACCGTTACTGAGTTGGAAAATTAAAATATCCTTCCATAGGGCGACAATAATAATCCAATCAACTACACCGGGAGAAACATCCCGCACCACATCCGTAGTACTATTATGATTCTTCAATTCTCGATTTATAACGAGCGTTTTGCATCGCGTAAGATTGAGTAGGAATGAATTAAAGGCATACGCCTCCAAGGATCAAATCGCACGATAAGGAATCAAGAAGGAAAGTACTCCTAACAGTCCTGCAGCCTCCCGAGGATAAGTACAGACGTTTCTGTACCGATCCGCGAGACTCTACTAGACTTGCTCATGATTCGTGAGACCTAAGGGAACCTAGTGCTCTGATACCATCGTCACAACCCAAAATTCGCTAAGGGTCGTGCTGACGCCGGACACCATTGTCAGGAAAGCCAACCAAAATACTCAATTAAATTCCCCATTTTTGTGTTGTCAAAATCTTTTTTTTTTTCATTACACATTAAATAACGAATAATAAAATTTACAGAAACAACCGCGAAATCTTTAACAACTTAACATTTAATAATCCAACAATCCTCCAAGAACCAGGTGTCACAAGTGCATAAGCATCTGCTGACAAGGAAAATAAAATACAACATCCGTCTGGAATACAGTGGACAGAAAGTAAATACAGTATACTGGAAGGGACTGTACAAGCTGCGGCCATCTCGAATACTGCAGCTCACCTAGTTCCAAAATCATCTGCTCTGCTGCGCCCAGTAGGCCACTAGAGTTACATATACATGTGCAACAAAAAATGCACAAAAGTGTAGTATGAGTACGTAAACAACGTGTACTCAATGAGTATCCCTTCTAATCTCAAAGAAGTAGAGACGAGAGGTCACCTTCAACCCTTGCTAAAGGTCAAATAATAATATACTAAAAATATGAGGAAATCATGGATTTATATATTAGTTCTAACTCACGATGCCGAAAAATAGGTAAACACCTTTAACAAATAATAAAGGATTTTCAAGGCTTACTTTTCATTATCTTATCAATTTATATCAAACCATGAAAGGCAATATCAACATTTAAAATTCTCAGGAAACAATATATATCATGCGCAAATCATGCCGAGGTCGACGGCCCGTTCCAACAAATATAAACTGTGCAATTGACGAGGGTCGACGCCGCGCCTACAGATGCATCTAGTTAATTTGTCGAGGCGTTCGGCCCGTTCCAAAATTAAACACCCACAGACGGTCAATCAAGTAGTCAACAAGGAATAATTATCCATAGAATAGCCAATTCTCTTTTAAATATTTTTGAAAATGAAGTTTAATCTTTTGTGGGAATTTATTTACTAACTCGAGGTGATTTAAGCAATTCAAATGTCGATAAGTTTACAATTAATCCAAGTACAGCATGCTTTTGGGTCCTAACTACCCGGACAATAGCATAATAGTAGCTACGCACGGACTTTCGTCACCTCGTGCCTACGTAGCCCCCACAAAAAGGAGCACATAATCAATTATTTCACCTATGGGGACAATTCTCTCTTACAAGATTAGAAAGGAGACTCGCCTCGCTACGAAGGTCCATAATCGACATTCCACGCCTTTCCGAAGACTTGAATCGATGCATAATGCTCCAAAACTAGCCAATAATTATGTAAACCCATCAATATATGCTAAGGTACTCATTATAATCCAATTTATAACAATTCCTAAGCCCGATCGAAAAGTTGACAAAATTGCCCTCGGGCCCACGTGCCCGGATTTCCAAAATTTTCGAAGAGTATGTTTACCCATAACCTCACAAACTCAAATATATAATTTACTCTCAATTCCATACCCAAAATCGTTGTTAAATTTCAAGAAATGTCAATTTCTAGGTTTTCCACCAAAACCTCAAGTTTATACTAATTTCAATGCTCAAATCCATACATAGTTGATGTATTTAACTCAAAATAGGTGGGGATAACTTACCTTATCATTGATGATGAAAATCCTCTCTTGAAACCCCTCCAAGAATCGCCCAAGCCAAGAAAATATGAAAGGAAATGGCCAAAATCCGATTTTTAAAAGCCCTCTCTGCCTTATGCATTTTCCGCTTATGCGGAAAAACCTCCGCTTCCGCGGTCCTGCTTTTGCGGACAATCTACCGCTTCTGCGGCTTCCACTAGGCCTCCCTTTTCTGCTTTTACGTTTAGCCCTCCGCAGATGTGCTTCTGCTTCTGCGGAACCTTGACCGCATCTACGGTCCACGAGCCGTGACCAAAATTTGCTTTTGCGACCATCCTTCCGCAGATGCAGTCCCGCTTCTGCAAAAATATTACCGCATCTGCGGTCCCAGCTGCCTTCACTTCCAACCGCTTCTGCGGGGCCGCTTCTACGGTTAACCCACCACAGAAGCGATAATACCAGCAACCAGACCCTTCAGCAATCCAAAATTCTAAATTTCGATCCGTTAATCACCCGGAATCAACCCGAGCCTCCGGGACCCCAACCAATCCCAAAACACATAATGGACTCGCTCGAGGCCTCAAATCACATCAAACAACGCTAAAATCATGAATCGACCTCCAATCCAAACTTAATGAATTTTAAAATTTCAAACTTCTATTTTCGATGTTTAAACCTATCAAATCACGTTCGATTGACCTCAAATTTTGCGCACAAGTCATATTCCACATTACGGACCTACTTCAACTTTCGAAATCGGATCCCGACCCTGATATCAAAAAGTCCACTTCCGGTCAAACTTCTCAAAAAACTTCAAATTTTTATCTTTAGCCAAATGGCTCCAAAATGACCTACGGACCTCCGATTTCACTTTCGATCGCGCTCCCAACTCAATAATCACCATACGAAGCTATTCACAGACTCAGAATCCCAAATGGACATCGATAACACGGAAATGCACTTCAAGCCAAACTTATGAAATTTCTTTCAAAATGTTACTTTCCACAATAGGCGCCAAAATGCTCCCGGGTCATCCAAAACCCAATTCGGGCATATGCCAAAGTCCAAAATCATAATACGAATCTGTTGGAACCTTCAGATCCCGATTCTGAGGTCGTTTACACAAAATTCCAATCCTAGCTAACTCTTTCAACTTTAAGCTTTCGAAATGAGAGTTCTCTTTCCAAATCAACTCTGAACTTCCCGAAATTCAATTCTGACCACGCGTGCAAGTCATTATACCTGAAATGAAGTTGTTCATGGTCTCAGACTGTTGAACGACGCATTAGGGCTCAAAACAACCGGTCGGGTCGTTACAAAAATATTCTCTAACCAGTACACCCAAGAGATGTCGACGACGAAAAATAGGATCCCAGCAATTGAAATCCGATCGGAAAACAAGCACAACAACAGAAACTTCGGCGGGAACCACAAACGGCGCGACCAAAACCTTGGTGAAACTTGTTCACCGCCGAGCTCCGATTTCTGTGAAAATGGAGGGGACAGGAGAGGATGGATGTTAGTGTTTGGAATCACGCTCGCCGGCCAGCCGGTGATGAAATTCGGCGGCGGTGATGGTATTGGCGAAGAGGAGGTGTTTGGACGGCTTCTAGTCTCTCAAAAGTTGAGAGAACTTCAATTTACTAAGGGGGAACACTACTGTTCTTCTCTAAATAAGGATGGAGATTTTCATTTTTCTTTTGGGGAGATCAGCTTTCCTTCTTTAGAATTGGGGGTCCGTTCTCTTTAAAAAATGCGGCGCTGATTCTATATTAGAGTGTATATCCTTTGTGTTTTTCAGATCTAGGGTCTTTTAGGTCTAGATTCTAGGTTTATATTTTTTTATTTTGCCAATTAGTTCTTAGGTCTTTTTGTGTTAAGTTCTTAGGATCTTTTTATTTATTTATTGTTCCAAAAAAGAGTCTAAAAGGGTCTCTAGGGTTGGCTTGATGGATATTGGGTATTGGACTTAATGGGCTAATCTGAATTGGGCCAAAATTGGGCTCTAAAACTCCTAAAATTGTGATCCAATACCTTAATTTACTCCTTTTAAAATAGAAATACTACATAATGCCAAAGCTAATCCTAATTAATTAAATTAAACATGAAACTCTTTTTGTATTTTCGAAATTATATACAAATAGAAATAAGGTACTAATTTTTGTATTTTTTAAAAAAAAATTTATGAAATCTACATAAACTAAAATATTTTGTAATTTTTATTTTTCTTGTAATAAACTAAAGTAAAAGAGTCAAAATGTGTTGAAATAGCTATATTAGGCCTAAATTAAATATTTACGTGCTAAAATATAAAAAATCTTGGGGAGGATCAAAAATCACATGTCTACAGTAACAAAGGATAAAGGTGTTTAGGTAGCAGAATAAAATTCCTTCGTCATTCCAATCTTTGTAACGTGCCAAATACAAATAACGCAATTGAAGATAAACAAAGAAACTATACATAATATCTCTTGACTGCATCAGAATTAATAGTCATATCTACATAGTTGAGTTCTATATCATTTAAATACAAAGCACCATTAGGCAACACTTTTGTCACAATGAACGGCCTCTGCCAGTTTGGGGCAAACTTGCCCTTAGCTTCAGCCTGATGTGGAAGTATGCGTTTCATTACCTGCTAGCCCACTTCAAATTTTTGGGGACACACCTTCTTGTTGTATGCTCTTGCCATTCAATTTTGATAAAATTGACCATGATATACTGCTGCCAAACTTTTCTCATCAATCAAACTCAACTACTCTAGTCGGGTTTTGACCCGCTCATCATCATCAATTTCAGCTTTAGCAACTATCCGAAGCGATGGAATCTCAACTTCCACAGGTATAACTGCCTCAGTTCCATATGCCAAAAAATAAGGAGTTGCACCTACTAAAGTGCGAACAGTAGTGCAATAACCTAGTAAAGCAAAAGGTAACTTTTCATTCCATTGCCTATAACCTTGCACCATCTTACGAGGTATCTTCTTTATGTTCTTGTTAGCAGCCTCAACAGCTCCATTTGCCTTGGGACGATATGTAGTGCAATTTCGATGCATAATCTTGAACTGTTAGCATACCTCTTTCATCAAATGACTGTTGAGATTAGCAGTATTATCTGATGATCACCTTGGGAATCCTAAATTGGTAAATGATATTTGAATGAACAAAATCAACCATCACCTTCTTGGTCACGAATTTAAAAGTTACAACTTCGACCCAGTTGGTAAAGTAATCAATGGCCACCGGAATAAACCTATGCCCATTATCACACATCTTTTTTTTACCCCGAAAGGGTATATAAGGGAGTTTTTTTCTAATTTAAGTGACAATCGAAATAAGATTATTTATATCAAATTTAGAGTCGCCACTTGGGATAATTTATGATGTACCAATTCACCGGTTAAAATCCCGAATCGAAAAATTTGACACTTATTTATGGCCTGCAAACACAAAATTCAGGCAAGGAATTTTACTAACCCGGGAGAAGGTGTTAGGCATTCCCGGATTTCGTGGTTTTGGCACGGTCGCTTTAATCGTACATGGCTTAATTAAATTGTCTAATTACTTATTTAAGAATCTATATACATTTTTACCTCTTACCGCTTCTAATTACTCGATTATTCGTGATTATAGAATTATCTTCAAAAAATGAGTCACGCGTACATGTACTCATTTCATTTGGCGCGTCAAAAATCATATCACACATACGTGTCTACAAATAATCACGCTTTATTATTATTAAGAAAGTTTGGCCAAAGTTGCGAGAACGTATATTTTGATTTTATTTTTTTAAAATCATAATTATGTTACATGAACGTGCACACAATCATAATGATAGATTAAGTCGCGCCTAAAGCAAGCTATGAATATTTATTTTAGAAACTGTAATCATGTCACGCAAACGTATACATAATCACGATAATAAATTCAAAACGTGCCTAAAGGTTCGCCTACCCGGGTGTTGACGGCCTAGCATGCTCCTAACAGATCAATTAAATAAAGTAAAAAAATGATTAAAGTCAGTTGTTACGCCAGATTCATGGTTGAAGTCTAACTCCAACTTTTAGTGTCTTTGCCGGATGATCCGATTGATTCAAACAATGAGGTTTAGCCACCGACTATACTAACCAATTCAACATGATCCAAACAGAATAATTTCATATCCTAATGATAAAATCACCAAATTCAAAAATCAACTTCACTTAGTCTTAAAGTTACATTCAAGCTCTAAATCAACTCATTGAAAATACGAACGAAACAAAATCTAAAGAAAATTTCAAACCCATGTAAAATTCAGATCAACAGGATGCATTCAGGGAAGGTAGCACAAATTCATTCACAAAATAGAAAACGATAACAGATTTAAGGCTCAAGAGTTAGAAATGGACCTCAAGAGATGACTTCTGTCAATTAATTTTTCTTGAAGAAGTGCACTAACTGAAGCTCGAACAAGAACCGTGAATTTTCCCGAAAACCTCGAACGAAACTTGAAATCAACTCTAAACTAATCGACATGAGAAAGCGCTAACGCAGGCCAAATAAGGCAGAAATCAAATTCAAGATCCCAGAAAAGTGGATATGGCAATTCAAACAGTTCCTATACAATTCAAAGGTCACTCGACATTCCAAAAATGAAGTACAAGAATAGAAACTAAATTGGCTTTCAGATCCTCTTTGTTTTTTCTGTTTTTGCTTTGGTTTTAATTTGTAAATTTGAATTCCTAAATCTGATTTTTCAGAAGAATCCTAAACTTTGTGTGTGTGTGTGAGTTACCACATGCGCGTTAGTGAGGGGAGGAGATGGCCGTGCTGTTATGGCAGTTATGGAGTTCCGGCGGCGGCTGGTTTGGTCAGTTGTGAGGTCCGGCGACTAGAAGCGAGATAGGGGAGTGTCGTTGATTTGGTGGATGGAGGGAGGAGCTAGTGAGGTTGGCGATGCCAGTATGGAGCTGGAGGGGTTGGGTGGCGTCTTCGGTGTGTGGTGAGATCTGGATGTGCGGCATGGAGGTTTGGAGATGGTTATGGAGTTCTACCGGGTTTTAGGCAGTGAGGGAGCAACGAATTTCGAGAGGAGGGAGTGGAGTGACGACTGGAAATAGGGTTGTGGAGGAGATGATCGGCGGCAGCGACCCTTAGGTGTTGTGGAGTTAGCTGGTCGTTTGGTGTGAGGGTGACGGCGGTTGCTTTAGGTTTTGGAGTTCTAGGGTTCTGGTGTCCTCTTGTTGAAGAAGAAGAGAGTTGATGGGTCGCTGGTCTGGTTGGGTGGTGCAAAGAAGAAGACGTTCTGGGAGGGGGGCCTCCTATGATAAAAAACGGTTGTCCTCTATTCTCTAGGTTAGGGATTCTCTTTGTATTGTGTCCTTAGGTTTTTTTTTTTTGGCAAACCACTAGACAAGTTCCTAGGGCTATTTTTTTATTAATAACAAAAAAGAAAATTACAACAATTAGGAAAAGTACAAATAAGGGGGACAATAGCACCGGTATTGTTACCCATATAACACAAACCGGGCTAAGCCTTACCTTACTAATCCTATTGAGGCATAAACCTCATTTACTAGCAAGCATGTAAAAAATATGAACTTGAAAGTACCAAGTACTCTATGATCGCCGTAGAGTTTATAACACACTCTATGACGCTATTACAAGTGACGATGCTTTGAAAATGATTAACTAAAATAATGTAGAAATTAGATTCTTGCCCCTCATTTATCAAACTTGTGAGTTCTTCAATTTGAACTTCCTTAAAATCCTCTTTAACGGTCTTCAAATAATCTTCAAAATTCTTCATTTCTTGTCGGATCTATTGGACCTTGTGGATGTGGAGGTGGAAACCCCCTTTTGCTTTGCAGCTCTTATTGGTAGTTGCCTGAGTGTTATTTCTTAAGCCACCTTCGTTTTCTTACTTTTCTTCGGAGATAAATCTCCGGTTGTAGTCGCCTCCTCCGGATAAGATTCAATCAATTCATCTTCTTTTGCTTCATGGGAGCTGGCAATACGTAAGTTGGTCTCAAGTTTTTGATTAATTTCATCTTGTAAAAACATCCACAATAGCTCATGCCTTTTCAATTTCCTTGCACTACATGGTTCATGCCTTTTTGCCATTGAAAATTTTTGCTTCTGTGCAGTCATTTTTGAACCAGATAAAAATCCACTTTTGTGAGGTTTTGGACTGCCCAAAGGATCCAATATTGCACTTTCGTGATCTGAGATCAAAGCATTTATTTGCATTTGTTGAACTAGTTTTGGATTGATTTCCATATGCTGCTCAAGTTCTGGAAGTAAAGCTTCTTCCTGTCGCTCATAATTTGCAGCAGAAACATTTACAATGGCTTGGAGGATGTTTGTAGGTGTCAAGTTATATTGTTCAGCCACTTCACTAGTAGTAGTTGGACTCGCAACCTGCTCATTCACTGCTACTGCCCCTTCCTTTGCTTTACCAACTTGTCGAGTAGACGATCTAAATTCTTGACTGTTTTCTTCGCCTTCATCATGCTCTTCTTCTATGTGAGCCCATCGCTTACGCTTAGAGTTAACTGCCTCCTGAAACTCATCACTCATCTCGTCTTCATGTGCATCGCTTGCGTGGTCAGTCCCTCCTTTTGGATTTTTTGTTGCAGATAAGATCATGGTGAATGTGTCTTGATTATGTGAAGGATTTATAGATCGATAAAAACTCCCATTTGAAGGTACCTCATGGTTTGAGGTATTCAATCCAACTCCAAAAACCTTCTTGGCAGTAACCCCTTGTAGCGAGAAACTTTTATTTGCTTTAAAGAGTTCAAACTATCCAGAATTTGAGCTCCAACATCAGTGATAATTAAATTTGCCACGGCCTGGAGTCTTAGAAGGCAAAGATGTTGAGGCCAAATCATGACCAACTGGAGCATTCTGTTTGTGTGATGATCGATCCTCAGTTGATGATTTTTTAAGTCATGGGGAGTTTCTTTTGGTAGGTGATCGAATGACATGCGACCGGCCCCTATTTTTTGATTGATCATCTGAAATTTTTTTCGACTGCCCTGCTTGTTCATGTGCCTTAAATCCTGAATCAGTTGCAATAACTGAACCATTCACAGAAAGAGCAATTGTCGGACTATTATTCAATGCAAATTTTTCAAAGACAACTTTATCAACTTCCACAATGTCTTCATTTGTATGGCCCGCGTGTTTGACTACATTTTGCTCCATATTTTCGTTTTCCACAAAAGCTATTGCAGATTCACGACTAGGGTTCATCTTTTTTTTTCTTTTAGGAAGTGGGGGGTATGGGCTTGAGTTAGGCTTTAATTTTGGCCAAAATTAGGCCCTTTTGCTGAAAATTTGGTCTTCTCATATAAGAACAAGATAAAATTAGTCCAAGATTTTTCTTCTTATTATTATTATTAATTTTTTATTTGGAAAAATAAAATATCAATAATATTTTTGTATTTATATATTTTCTTTTTCTTTTTTTTTAAATTTTATGAAAGGTAAATAAACTAAAAGCAACTACAAAAAAGAATATTTTTTGTAATTTTTTTGTGATAAAATAAAGTAAAAGAGTCAAAACTAGTTAAAATAGCGATGTCATACCTAAATTAAATATTTAAACGCTAAAATGTATGAAATCTCGGGGAGGGTAAAAAATAACATGTCTACAGCTGCCCCTCTTTGACTGAAAACATGAAGAGTTTTCAGACAAAGAATGGTGAGACAGGTTTTTTGACTCGGCCCTTATTTAGAGAGACCAAAAACTAAGAGAAAAGGGAATGTGACCGAGATCTAGTATTTGAGCTGCCTACATATCCTTGGCTAAAAAGGAATCAGGCCACGTGTGTTCAGAAGTAGGAACAGTGATGGAGTATACTGAGGTGGAGAGCCGGTCGAGGTGCCGTTCCGTCGAGGTTCCCATCTGTGGTCCCGTTATTACATCAAAATCAAAAAATGTAAAAGACTAACTAAGCCTGTCCACTATGAGTTACAAGATTCCTATCTATAAGTCTTCTGAAGCTTGATCTTGAGTCTTGAATGGCTCTTAATGCAGACTTTAGATCTGAACATTGACGCTTGCTAGCTGCAGGTGCTAGTTCATTCTTCTTTGGATCAATACTGGACATGCAATGCTCGTGATTTCAGCATGTCTTGAGCAGTTCACATCTTTCTGTACTTCTGCATTTTGGATTTACTTTTTTTTATTCTGGATTGAGACTAACTTTTGTTGATCATCTCCGACTGTTGACTCGCATTCTTGCTGCAAACTTCTGCTACTTCTAACTTGAATTGAATTCTGAAATGACTTTCCTTATTCTCTAGGTGGGTGCTTGCTACTGACTTGAAACTTGAAATAATTCCGAAACAAATTTTGAAATGACTTCCCTTGTTCTCCAGGTGGCGCCTGCTATTGACTTAAAATGAATTCCCTTGTTCTCCAGGTGGGTGCCTGATTCTTGAACTTGAAATGAATTCCCTTGTTCTCTAGGTGGGCGCCTGATGCTTGAACTTGAAATGAATTCCCTTGTTCTCCAGGTAGGCACCTGCTGCCGATACTTGAACTGAATTTCCTTATTCTCCAAGTGGGCGCCTGCTGCTAATACTTGAACTGAATTCCTTGTTTCTCCAGGTGGGCGCTTGCTGCCAATACTTGAACTAAATTCCCTTGTTTCTCCAGGTAGGTGCCTACTACCAACACTTAAACTAAATTTCGTTGTTCTCCAGGTGGGCGCATGCTGCCAATACTTGAACTGAATTCCTTTGTTTCTCCAGGTGGGCGCCTGCTGCCAATACTTGAACTGAAATCCCTTGTTTCTCCAAGTGGGTGCCTACTGCCAATACTTGAACTGAATTACCTTGTTTTCCAGGTGTACGCCTACTGCCGATACTTGAACTAAATTCCCTTATTCTCCAGGTGGATGCCTGCTGCCGATACTTAAAATGAATTTCCTTGTTCTCTTGGTGGGCGCCTACTGCCGATACTTGAAATGAATTCCCTTGTACTCCAGGTGGGCGCCTGCTACCGATACTTGAAATGAATTCCCTTGTTCTCCAGGTGGGCGCCTGCTTCCAGTACTTGAAATAAATTCCCTTATTCTCCAGGTGGATGCCTGATGTCGGTACTTGAAATGAATTCTCTTGTTCACTAGGTGGGCGCCTACTGCCGATACTTGAAATGAATTTCCTTGTTCTCCAGGTGGGTGCCTACCTTCGATACTTGAAATGACTTCCCTTGTTCTCCATGTTGGCGCCTGCTGCCAATACTTGAACTGAATTCCCTTGTTTCTCTAGGTGGGCGCCTGCAACAATACTTGAACTGAATTCCCTTGTTTCTCCAGGAAGACGCCTGCTGCCAATACTTGAATTGAATTCCCTTGCTCTCCAGGTGGAGTGCCTGCTGTCAATACTTGAACTGAATTCCCTTATTCTCCAAGTGGGTGCATGTTGTCGATACTTGAAATGAATTCCCTTGTCCTCCAGGTGGGCGCCTACTGCCGATACTTGAAATGAATTCCCTTGTTCTCCGGGTGGGCGCCTGCTGCCGATACGTGAAATGAATTCTCTTGTTCTCGAGGTGGGCGCCTGTTGCCGATACTTGAAATGAATTTCCTTATTTCTCCAGGTGGGGCGCCTGCTGCCAATACTTGAACTGAATTCCCTTGTTTCTCCAGGTGGGCGCCTGCTAACAATACTTGAATTGAATTCCCTTATTTCTCTAAGTGGTCGCCTGTTGCAAACAATTGAACTGAATTCCCTTATTCTCCAGGTGGGGTCCTGCAGCTAATACTTTAACTGAATTCCCTTGTTCTCCAGGTGGGGTCCTTCTGCTGATACTTGAAATAAATTCACTTGTTGTCCAGGTGGGCGCCTGCTGCCGATACTTGAAATGAATTCCCTTGTTCTTCAAGTGGGCTCCTGCTGTCGATACTTGAAATGAATTCCCTGCCGATACGTGTAATGAATTCCCTTGTTCTCCAGGTGGGCGCCTGCTACCGATACTTGAAATGAATTCCCTTATTCTCCAGGTGGGCGCTTGCTGCCAATACTTGAAATGAATTCCCTTATTTTCTAGGTGGGCGCCTGATGATTAAACTTTGAGATGAATTCCTTTATTCTTCAAGTGGGCGCCTACCAAAACTAGAAACTTATTCCCTTGTTTTTCAGGTGGACGACTGATGCCAAAACTTGAAATGTATTTCCTTATTCTCTAGGTGGGCGCCTGATGGCAAAACTTGAAACGTATTCCCTTGTTTTCTAGGTGGGCACCTAATCCCAAAACATGAAATGTATTCCCTTATTCTCCAGGTGGGCACCTGATGCCAAACTTGAAAAGTATTCCCTTGTTTTCCAGGTGGGCGCCTGATGCTGACTTAAAATTTGAAATAAGTTCCCTTATTCTCCAGGTGGGCGCCCGCTATTACAACAAAACAGACAAAACAAAAGAAACTTTTCTGCCCCAGTTTGGTACTGGGAACATCTGTGAGTGTTAATTGAATCATATTATCTAAAAGATTTCTGAGGATTTAAAAGCTAAATCCCATTATCCATGAGGGCCCTGAAAATTTAAATTAAATCTCATCTTAAGAGTGAAAACTTCAAATCTAAATTCTATTCCTTAAAGGTAAAACTTACTTTAAATCCCATTATTTATGAAGTTTTTGAGAACCTAAAGCTACATCCCATTATCCAGGAGGGTCCTGACAACTTAAAACTACATCTCATTATCCGGGAGGGTCCTAAAAACTTGAAATTAAATCTCATTGTCTAGGAGGACCCTGAAAACTTGAAATTAAATCCCATTATCCAAGAGGGTCCTGAAAACTTGAAACTAAATCCCATTATCTAGGAGGGTCCCGAACAGCCAAGAATGAACTTACTTGAGCCAAGCTCTCTACCTGGAGGATCTCCGTAGAACGGACAAAATTCCTTGCCCTTGAACCATGCTTTCCTCATGGAGGATTCTTGCAGATCGAAAAAATTTTCTTTCCCCTTCTCAAACCGCCTTTGTGCTAACAAAATTTGGGCATGACACTTGAAAAATTCAAGCTTCCAAGCTTTTATTTTGACATAGTCTTTGTCCTTGTTTCAAACAAAGAAAACTTGTGAGTTTAAACATGGTGGTTGGTTTGTGGCCTTGAATTTGAGGGCGGTTGCTCCTTCACTTCCTATGATAACTTTGATTTCAACTCGAAAGACCTTGCCTGTTTGTTGACTAACCACTTTCTCTGTCACCCTTATCATAGAAAATTCTTCTAATCTGTTCAAAGCCAACACCCTTTATCTGTTGCATTGTGCTCATGAGTTGACATATACCGAACCTTTATATTTCACATGAATTCCAAAGCACGTCAATTTCCACCCACTCATTGTGCAAACTATTTTTTCCTAACTTAAGCCACTTTGATGTACTAGCCACACTCCGCTTTGTGCAATCAGAAAGTTGCAAGCAAATTTTGAAGTCATTTCTTACTTGTTCTGACCAAACAGACTCAGGAAGAGAAAGTAAACAAAACAAAAGGAACATAGTAAGGGACAATAGAAAGAGATGATATCTAACCAGAAAATTACAACGTAGAAACTTATGAGATGTGGATACAAATTCTAATGACCATGACATGCACTTTTGGATTAAGTAGCCTAATCTGTCAAGCAAGTCTAATGTCCAACTCTTGTTGTATCTTTGAGTCGTGAAACTGGGCTTCAATGCTCCGATTGTCCTATTTGATTCACGATCCTTATTCGACTTGTAGTGCCCCAAGGGTTTTCACCATCAAGCCTCTCTCATTTTTCTTTCTCTCAACTTACCGTCGCTTTACGGTGCCTGTGAAGGTTTTCAACAATAATACTCTCTCATTTTGTTCTTTTTCTTTTTATTTCATCTGGTTCTGTAGATGAAAAGGCATTGACCATAGTAAAAACATTATACGCTCCCGGCATGTATAGCTCGGCACTCTGAAAGATTATCGGGGAGGTCTTTTTGGGACTCCAATGTGGCTTTTTGGACAGGGTTAGAAAGAAAGGATATCATAAATGCTCAAAGTAACTAAGACAATGGGTTAATTTATTTACAACTTTTGGAATCCATTCTAAATATTTTGCCCCAATTTCTAAAATAAGAGAATTTGATTCTTTATTATTTTTTTTGAGATGGAATTTCTAGGAAAGACTGCCCCACTCTCGACTTCGTGGGATTACAAAATATCTTATTTGGTGCGACCGAGCCGTAAGGCTGCCTACGTATCTTGTTGTGACAAGAATCAGGTCGAACGTAGTTCACAAGACTACTTTTTGCTACTATTTTCCCTTTTTTTTCTTTTTCTTCTTCTTTCTTTTTCCTTTTTTTTTCTTTTTTCCCTTTTTTTGTTCTTTGTCTCTATTTTTTCTCTTTTTTTTTTTTGAATTTTCCTTTTGGGATGAACTTTCTAATATAAACCCACGAGGACATGAACTTTTTTTTCGTATGACTTTTACTTGATTCCAAAAAAGGGGAGATCAAATAAATCAGTATAGGCTCAAAAGGGTATCGAATGGAATAAGTGTTTGGGTAGCTGAAAGAAGGCCTCCCAATCCCTGAAAATGCCAAGTACAACACGTTCAACTTGAGAATGAAAAAGAAGATCATGCACAACATTTCTTTTGTAGCTTCGACATTGATATCACTGATATGCATTCCACTTTTCTTTAGCGCCTTGTCAAGTACAGAACTCTCGTTGGGTAATTTCTTCTTCACAATGGATACCTTCCGTCAGTTCAGAGCAAACTCCCTTGGTTTTATCTTGTTACATGAGATATACTTGTACTAAAAACTGCTCACTTCAAATTGTCTAGAATGCACTCCCCTTTAACGAATTCTTGTCATCGTATTAACTTCCCAAATTATCTGCCCCAGTTTCACACAATTCAAGCTTTAAATGATCTCAAAATGTCCAAATCTGTACTTATTTCCCTCAAACGTCCCTATCATCTTTAAAATTATTTCATTGCTTCATGACTAAACTAACTGTTAAAACCAGGCAGAGAATTACGTGTGCATGTCATGTCCCTAGAATTAGCAGGAAAAGAACTATGAAAGGAAAAGAGGACTAAACAAAAAAATGACTAAAAAATAAAAGAAAACAAAAAATTGCATTAGACAGACGGTGAAAGGGTTTGAACAACGAAACAAGCAAACTAAAGTAGGGTTACAACCCTGAAACAAACCTAGATAACAGTAAACGAGTTACTACGACTAAACGAACTAGACAAAATAAAAGGATAGAAGGGTTTGAGTTACAAGACAATATCCGGATTACTACTCTGAAATAACCAGGACAACAGAAATGACAACAAAACAAACCACCAGAACTCCTCCCCGGCTAGCCAAGAAAAGAGCATCTTTCCAATCACCAAGTTCGACATCTTAGCCACTGAGTTCCACATCAACATTACTAGGACCTTCACAAGTATCCATCACATTGACCTTAGCAAATTATTTTTGGGTCCGTTTTGCCAACTTGTTCTTAAGATCAACTTCTGGACCAGAAACTGATAGTGCTGAAAACTTTGCAGCAAGTGGCCCTCCAAGGAACTCAGAAGAGTTTTCATATTCATTTTCAACACAAATCATGCCCGCCTTATGCATCTCATTATGAACAGGCAATGAAATTTGGCTATTATCTGCTACATCTGGATTTTGCACGGTAGTGTGACCTGTATCTACAAGCTTCTAGACTGCTCTTTTTATATTTCAACATTTTTCTATGTTGTACCCGGGGCATTAGAGCAATATGTGCACCTTTGAGAATAATCAAAATTCTTTGGAATAGGGTTTAGCATTTTTATCTGAATCAGCTTCAACATGGCCAATTGCCTCAATCTTTGGAACAAACTAGCATATGATTCTCCCATAGGAGTGAATGATTTTTCTCTTTGTTGTTGCCTTCTCATTTTGAACTCCAGCCTTGGTTGGAACCTCTTTAGGGTGGTGGTTGATATGCTTGAGGAGGTGGGTAAAATATTTGTAGAGGTGGTGTAGTCCATTAAGGGTCTCGTGGGTATAGAGCATATATCGGTGCACTATAGATAGAATATTGGGAAGGCGAGGTATGACCTTGGGGAATTTGTGGAGGAAAGTAGCATTGGTGAGGATTATTTGGAGTACGAGGACATTCATGGGGTCGGAATTGAGGCTGAAAACGTTTAGCAGGAACAACCCACTGGATCCTATCGTTGGCGGGGCTCAACAACATTTTTTCTATCAATCAGAGGACTGACCCGAGGAACTTGTTCGTTCCATCTGCCAAAACTTCCCTCAGGTTTCTATTCCATCTGAGATAGGGAGGAGCGGTCTAGGATAATGCATACATTGAACGATGGTGCTGAACAAAATCTTGAGCCATGTCACCCCATGCATGCCATTTACTGACATCTTGGCGAGTATACCACTCCAAGGCTTCCCCCCTCAAACTCTCACTGAAATATGCCATCAAAAATTCATCTTTCCCGCAAACACTCCTCATTTCACTGCAATAACCTCTCAAATGGTCCACGGGATCTCCATGTCCATCATACAAATCAAACTTTGGCATCTTAAACCCAGCAGGCAATTGGATGTCCGGAAACAAGCACAAGTCTTTATAAGACACGCTTATCTGTCTCCCTATCCCTTGCATGCGTCTTAAAGACTGATCTAAGATTTTCACCTTCCCGGATATCGCATCTTGCTCCACTGTCTTAGCATGCTTTTCAGTTTCACCGGGAGGCTCAAAATGAGGAGCGTGAGAGTATGGAACCGAGACCTTGAAAGTTGGTTCTGGATCACAATATTGGGAATCAGGGATTTTGAACACAGTCTCGCTAGAGGATCAAGGAAAGTAGATGGTGGATGAGCTACAAAAATATGAGTGGTCAAAAGAACGGGATATGAGGTGGTTCTGGGGGGGTGGGGTGTGAAACGGTTGTGGGGAGATATCCTGGACTTGTTGTTGATATCAAATTTTTTCCTGTATATTTTTTAATAGGAAAAATACTTTCAAAATAGCATATGTATGCATATATAAGTATTTCCAAACGCTATATTATTTTTTCTTAATTTTTAAAAAAATTTTAAATAAATTTGTTGCCCTATTTTATTCAGAAAAGCCCAATAATTATTCCCAAAATTATTATTTTAGTAATTCATTTATTGAACTCTCATATTTATACTAAAATATAGCTAAGATAACTTTTTGCATATTTTTACAAATTTATTTAGTATTTTTAAGGCTAAATTGCATATTATTACAATACTAGCCTCTTTTAGATTTAATTACATTTATGTCTAAAAACTTAGATCCAATATTTTTAATTTGATAATTATGTATTATTAATTATTTTATTACCTTTAATTTATTTTTGAAAATTATTCTACTATTTTTTATAAAATAAATAAAGGAAAAGTGGCTATTTAAAATCTAGCCCAATTGTATTTCGATTTTAGCCTTATTTGAACCTCCAATTGAACCCGATTACCCAGTCCAAATCCTAGTCATACCCGACCCATGACCCATTTAAAACAACCCGCCTGGATTCCCATTTAATCCTAGCCGTTGATCGCTCAAATCAACGGCTCACATTAACCCTTTCCTTTTTTAATCTCGAACTACCCCCTAACCCTAACAATTTCACACCCTCAGCCACCTCTGAATCCCTTTCTCTCTCAATTCTCTCTCAACCCCCTCTCAAACCCTAGCTGCCACCCTCAACTACCTCCCTAAAACCGCCTAAATCAATGGCTTTCAAAGCCATTTGAGGCTTGTATCCACCTCCCTGGTTTTCTTTGTGTTCAACTATCACGGTTTCAAGGCTGAATCATGGAAAATCTTGGTCAAGACCTTGGTCGATCTCAGCTTTATGAATGTCTCCCGTCACCTTTGACCTTGCTCCGACCAGCCATGGCTATTCGAGTCTGATTCTGGACTCTCTCTCTTAGATCGATGGTTTTCAAAGCCTTTCTCACCATTTGGGGTTCTCCTGAAACTCTAACCTTTAAGGTTCTTCCGATTTCTTTTAGGTCTGTTTCAGACATATGCTTGCTCTAAACTTCTGAACATTTTTCAAAGTCTCTTTTAAAAAAACTCTATCTTCAAAAACCTTTATTTTTCGATTTAAGTTTTGTTAAGTTATTTCGAAGCTTTCTCTGATTTTTTTTTACATGTTCTACTATGTTTCCTTATGTCGTTCTTCTACTTGAGTTTTCATGTTAAGGGCCTCAATTTCTTTTGAGATTTCTGAATCTATTTTGTTAGTGTTTGTCAGATTTACTTGATTTTCATCTCTAGACTCGATTGGTGTTGAAAACCCTAAAATTTTAGGTTCATTCGAGTTCTAAGACTATTTGCTGTGTTATTTACTTGTTCATAATCTCTGAATTCGATTAGTTTCAAAACCCTAATTTATTTGGGGCTTATTCAAGCTTCTGAAGCTGTTTCACCTGTTTGACGTTGTTCGACTAGATTTGAAACCCTTTTGTTTCAGCATCTGTTTCTTTAAGTGATTTTGACTTCTTGCGACCATTATACTTTTTAGAAGAGCCTTTTTACTTGACCTTTTGCATGCTATTTGATACTCTTTTCTCTATTACTAAGTTACTGAAGTTGACCTATGTGACTACCATATTTCGATAGTTCACTATCTACTGGCTTTGTGATTGTTATTGCATGATACTTCTCTTTGACATAAGTTCAGCCTCGCATGCCTAATGTTTATGCACTATTTTATATGCTGAATTCCCCTTTTGAATGAACACCAATTATGGACTAATTTCAAACAATTCCTTGTGAAAATTTTGATTCTTTCCTTGTCTCACCTTACTGATTTCCCTATTTCTTGGTCTAATTTGAACACTTTCCTTTGAACCTTCGATCCCTACCTTTTCTACTCAATATGATTGATTCCCTTACCTTGGTTACATTGGTACTTGATTCTTACCGATATTTCCTGGATTAGAATCTGATGAACCTAGTCTCTATTACATATTGAGTACTTGTACTATGCTGAAATATTTCCTTATTGGTTATATTCAGCCTTATGTGATTTCTTTCCTTATTTAGTATTTGCATGTTACCGTTTAATTTTAACTCCTTAATTAAAGGAGGTACTTATACTGATTTGATTTTAATTAGTATATAGTTCCGTAATTACTGCTAAACTATGATTCTTACCTTATTTTCTACCTGTTTTCAAACTATAAATACCTTGCTCTTTCATTAACACACAGACGAACACTCTTAGTTCTAAAATAAATTACACACAAAACATTCTCTCATGCTTTACTACTTCTACTGTGACCTATTTAGCTGGCTGAAAGCCAAAGCTATATTCCAAAATTCTTCTACCTTGCCTTTACTGTATTTTGCTTCTTTGAACTGCTGTGTTCTGATTAAAATTTCAGCATCACAACAATATGTTTACTTAATACTTTCGCCTTCTTGTATGCCTACTGCTTGTGTTTAATTCAGTACTTTATTCTATCATGCTATAATTTCTTTTTTCCTATTCTTAATCTATGTATTAAGTATCCTAAACCCCTACCCCAATGTGTTTGATATTGATAGTTTCTTTGAGGCATGACAGTATTGAGCATTGTTGTCCATGACTCGAACTTGATTCCCCTGGGATCATAACCTCTATGTATTCTCTAGTATTGTGTGTTCTGGTGGGCTTATGGGCATGCCAACATCTTCTATTATTGTGCATACCCAAATTTGACCCTTGCCTAAGTACATATGCTTTTTGCAATTTCCCAGCCCCTAAATCCCTTTTTGTATGAAATTATCAACTTGTTTATGGTTTTTTCCCAGCACCTCTTTCCCTCTCCTTTATTCCCTCAGAACTATGTTTCTTCACTTGCACTCTCTCTTAGACTTAAGTTCTGCCCCCCTCTTGTGAGCCTTTTCTTGGGGCCCATGAGCTCCCTCTGAACTTGGACACTTGAGGGCAGGCACATCCACATTGCACTTGTCCCTATTCTGGTGCTACAATTTGGCTGTGAGCATTGCCCGGAGTCCCATTGAGGCTCTTAGGGAACTCTAACACACTCAAATTGGAGAAAGGCTTTGGATCAATGGTCTTTGAGTTGGTCTATCTCATAACTCAGAGAGGAAGTCAAGAATCAGGCTTCCTCTGGTTGTACTTTTCTTTGTACTTTTCTGATGTAATTTATTATTCTGGTTTGTAATGAGTTGTAATAAACATCTTGGGCTGGCTAGTGAAAATGGTAACTATGCATGCAAGGGTAGAAATCATGCCTATAGGGTGTTTTAACTTCTACATATTCAAACTTCACCTGCAAATCATGCCTATAGGGTGTTTTAACTTCTGTATATTCAAACATCACCTAGAAATCATGCCTATAGGGTGTTTTAACTTCTGCATATTCAAACTTCACCTACAAATCATGCCTATGGGTTGTTTGAACTTCTGCATATTCAAACTTCCCCTAGAAACCATGCCTATAGGAATATTTTAATAATTCAAACTACATTTAGACACCATGTCTATAAGGTTTAAAACACGTTTTTGCATTTAGATACCATGTCCGTAAGGTTTAAAACAAGTATCTGCACTTAGACATCATGTCTATAAGGTTTCTGCAATTAGATACCACGTCTAAAATTAGTAATGCATAGAAATCATGCCTATAGGGATCTTGGAGTAATTCTGATTCATTTTCATTCACAGTTAATGTTGGATATAAAATTGGTAATAGTAGATGCTATCACCTGCAGAACTTGTAACCAATTTATTTAATTTTTGTACATTCTGCATCTCTTTTAATAATCTAAGTCTCTTACTTAACAAGTTTAACAAGTATGCATATAGGACTTCAAACAATTCATTTCGTGCCTTACTATCTCATCACTTTCTAAGTTCAGTAGATATCATGCCTATAGGACCCCGTCTAAACATTTAGGCAAGCCTTAGAGTAATAACTGTAAACTAAATCTGTTTCTACTAATCATTACAACCAGAAGGCAGGCCTGATTCGGACTTCTTATCTGAGTTATGTAATAAACCAATCTGCCTCAATATTTAAACTCCCTAGTCTTTGGTATTTTTAATCAGACCTAAAAAGTATGTGAAAGTCATGCTAATTATACGTTTTCTTTGTTTAAGGAGGTATATATGAGCCTTTGTTTGTTTATATGCTTTCCTCCAAATATGCAATATGTATTTTTGTATGTCGCCTTAGAGGTTTTACCTTTGAAACTTCAAATAATCCTAATATCCCTCCCTTTTACGATTAGTAGTCCTAAATTCCTCCGAGACTAATAGGAGTAGGACAGATAATAGCATGCAATAAGTGATCGAGACCAATTTGCGCTTTAAATAACTTAACGGGGTGGGAAGGGTAGATGTGGATATGATGACCACGCGATAATATCATGTGTAGACCCTCATTGACGAGTGATTACCGGACATTGTGTGGAGTGATCCATATTTTTAATAAACCTAGGACCCCCCTTCCTTTGTTCTTCATTTCTTTTCTTTCAGCATTTTAACTCCTTATTTAAAAAAATCGGCTTTTCTAATTGTTCTTTCAAACTTTGTTTACTTTCAAACCATTATGTACTGAAATCCCCTCTTATTTGAGCCTTATCTGCATATATGCTAATTGCACCTCAATTCACAATAATTGTCTGGCTGGGAACCACACTAGTGAATTCTGAGGGGTGCCTAACACCTTCCCCTTAGAATTATTTCAAGCCCTTACCCTATCTCTGGTTATTCAAATCAAACTCTTTTGGTGTCCTAATGCACCCTAATCATTAGGTGGCGACTCTTCAAATGCAAACCCAGTTCCCAAAAGGAATGAGTTGTCCCACCAAATGTCATAAACCCGATTTCGCAAGAAAAATAGGGCGTGATACTTGTGACAGTGGCAGGATGGTGACAAGGCTTTCAGTGTAGTTAGTGGGAACTGATGGTGAAGGACGCCCACTAATCCAGGCTTGGTATATTTCGTCCATCTGTCCTTTCAACCTTAAAACCTCTTCTTTCAACTCAGATTCTGATTTAACAATTCCCTTAGACGAATCAATAACCCCTGTGTCCAAGTCTTTGCTAGTCATGGCTACCTTGCTCTTTGACCTTGTATTGTATGGATGAGTTACTTAAGAACCACAAGCCAACCACCACTACAAAAAAATAGCGTTTAACGATAGAATTTAGCAACAAGTAATATTTCGTAGCTAAATAACGACGGATTAGCGACGAAATTTGTATTTTGTCGCTAAATAAGGCAGAAGATAATTTGTACAAAATATAGCGACGGATTAGCTAAAAAAACTTAAAATTCCTCGCTAAAGTTGGCGCTAAATATTAGTGCCTTTATTTTAGCTACAAAATTAGCGACGAATTCTGGGCGACAAAAATATTGAAACTTAGCGACGGATTTAACGTCCAATAATCCGCCGCAGAATTTATTTTACTTATCAAGGCATTCAAAAGTTATCGGCGACAAAATATTCCGTTGCTAATTTCCTAAAATTTAATTTCATTAATTACTATTAGCGACAAAATTTCGGTCCGTCGCTATGCCGTCGTTAAATTTTCGCCCCAAAATTAAATTACCCTAGCTAGGTAAAAGACGTTCCCAAGGGCACAAATGCAAAATTCTGCTGCTATTCCATCTCCACTCTTCCAATTTATTCTCTTCGTTCACGGCACAAACGCACACTTCAGTATTCATTAAGATAAAGTTCTTTCTTTTCCTTTCCTCAAAGTGGTAGTCCTCTCAAATTGTAACCTCAGTGGTGAAATTCCAACTTCTATTGGAAACTTGTCATCACCTCTGGGAATTTTAGATCTCAGTTTCAATGCTCTAACAGGAAGTATTCCACCTGAAATAGGAAGATTATCACAACTGAAGCAACTTTAATTGAGTTCCAATTTCTTTCAAGGTCAGATACCAAAGGAGATAGGAAGTTGCTCAGAATTGCAGCAGCTTGAGCTCTTTGATAACCAGCTTTCCGGAAAGATACCTGAAGAAATCGGTCAGTTAAAGAGTCTTGTAGTCTTTCGTGCTTGTGGTCAGTTAACGGGGTTTTGTTCTCAGAAGTATGGGCTTGCTTTCTTCTGATATTTGACAAATTAAGTGTCAAATCTTTGACAATTTCATTACTTTTCATGTGTTAAACAGTGATTTTTTTGTACCTATCTGAAAAATAGAAGCAAACCTTTGAAATTGCAATTTTTTGCTGCGGATCTCTGAAATTTACCACTCTATGGTGATTGAGTTTACTGTGCATGATAATAGGTGAATTTGACTATAATCACGCCCTAAATAATCATATTTTAATGTTGTTTTGATGATATATATGATGACAAAATGCTCTTAGTAGTGTCTTTCATGAATTGTAGGTACAAAAAGGGTAAAGAAGGCTAAGGAGCAATTTTGGAGTCAAAAGTGGAAGAAAAAGGCCATATTTGCAAAATTACATAGAA
>MU755210.1:0-13738 GCA_026770625.1 Nicotiana glauca
TGTGAATTGATGCTCTCATCAGGGGGAGTTAATACGCGTTGCACTCTTTTTCCCTTACAAGGTTTTGTCCCACTGAGTTTTCCTTGCAAGGTTTTTAATGAGGCAACCAAAAGGCGTATTATTAGATATGTGTACTCTTTTCCTTTACTAGATTTTTTTTCCCATTGGGTTTTATTTTAGTTAAGGTTTTAATGAGGCACATTACTTATTGAGTAGACATTCAAGGGGGAGTGTTAAGAATAGAATTCTATTTGNTTCTCCGCAATATTGCTCTTGTTCTTTTATTATGTTATAACATTAGAAATAATTTTATTTTTTGTTTAATATTTTAAATATGACTATAACAAAAGTAAAAAAGCCTTATTTAGTAATTATACAATTTACAAGAAAATAACACATATTAATTAAAGTTTAATAAGAGTTGGGCGGGTTGGGTTATGATTCGAATTTTAACCCATCTTGACCCAACCCATCTTAGCCCAAGTAACTTTTGGGCGGGTCATTTGACCCACCCAATTATTGACTCAACCCATTTTAACCCACTCAAAATTGACTCAACCCGCCCATTTAACACCCCTAATTTGACACAAAGATATTAAAGGAGTTTCTTCTACTCTTACTGAATTTTTAGAATAGCATAAACTCTTAAAACCCACAGCAATATCCTTGAGGTACGTTTACCACCATTTTAACACCCATCTTAAACCCCAATAGCTCCACAGCTATGCTCATCTAATGAGTGATCGATATGTACAATGTATAAATTAAAAATAAAGTTTACTTAGAGGGTCATTAAAAATAATGAGCGATATGAAATGTAATGGAAAGTTCCAACGTAATATGCTGGATTATGGAGCTCCTACGTATAAACTTCCAGCATATTATGTTGGAACTCCAGCACGGAAAATTCCAGCATAATATACTAGATTATGAAGCTCTTTCGTTTAAATTTTACACATATTATGTTGGAACTCCAGTACATTATGAAATTTCATCATATTATAATGGAATCTCATATGTGAAAAATTCGAACTCCAGCATATTATGTTGGAATTTTTTTCGAATTTTTAAGGGTGTTTTTGTTCAGATTATATCTTTGCATGAAAAAGTGGCTAAATTTCGATTACTTTTAAAATTGTGACTATTTTTCAATTATCAGTTATAAATCTGGCTATTTCTTTTTTTTTTTTACCCAAAAAAACACAGGTGCACCCACCATGTTTCTTTATTTTCTTTCTTTTTTCCATTTATTTTCTTCCTCCATTTTAGGCTTTTCACTTCAACTTCACAACTTCTATTATCCTTCGTAAATTATCACTTGTCGCTATTCACCACTAAAGGTCCCACTTCACCATGCCTCCCCATTCTAGCCTCTCCATTTTTTGTCTATATATTCAACATTATTTTCAGACGTCTAATGACAAATATTATTGAAATCTTTTATATTGGGATGTAATTCAAGTATGTGTATATTGCATAACGTATGCATGATTTTTGTAATGGAGTAGAGAGTAATAGTCCTTTAAGTACAATTGATAAAGTTAAAACGATACAGAATGGAAAAGTCGCTGATTTATTTATTTATTTATTTGACTCGTTTAAAATATCATTAAATAAATAAAAATAAATTTCTCTAACAATTTTAATTTTTATTTGAGATGGTCAAACACTTTCATATAATGTTGAAGCGCAATGAACTTGGTTTCAAATTTGTCATCGATAAGCAAAAAGATGTTACACCTTGACATATATAAAAAAAATCAGATAGCATGAAGAATTTAATTAATGTTTAGATTTAATGTTTAGCAGTTTAGCTCCTATATTATTCTTTGTAACGATCCGACCGGTCGTTTTGAGCTTTTGCACTTTGCTCGCCAGTTTTCGGGCGTGATTTGCCCTCTGTGATGTATTATGACTTATGCATATCGTTGGTTTTGGTTTTCAGAGTAATCAGAATGAATTTGGAAGAAACAGTTCTCAGTTTGAAGCCTGAAATTTGAAAGATTTGACCAATTTTTGACTTATTAGTATATGATCTCGGATTGTAATTTTTATGATTTGGTTAGCTCTGCTAGGTGATTTGGGACTTAGGAGCATAATCGGAATGCATTTTTGAAGTCCGTGGAAGGTTTAGGCTTGAATTGGCGAAATTTAGATTTTGGCATTTTCCGGTTGATAGGTGAGATTTTGATATAGGTGTCGGAACGGAATTCCGAAAGTTTCAGTAGTTCCATTGTGTCATTTAGGATGTGTGTGCAAAATTTCAGATCATTCAGACGTGATTTGGTTAGGTTTTTGATCAAAAACATAATTCGAAAAATTTTAGAAAATTTGACTTGAATCCGATGTGTTTTGGTTGATTTGATGTTATTTGAGGTGTTTTGAAGATTGGAATAGGTTTAGATAAGGTATTGGGATATGTTTGTGCTTTTGGTTAAGGTCCCGGGGGCCTCGAGGTGATTTTGGATGATTGGTGGAAGAATTTGGAATTTGAGTTGCAACTGAAGCTTTTGGTTCTATCATAACCGCACCTGCAGTTGGGAGGCCGCAGGTGCGATGATCGCAGATGCGTAAAGCAGCCACAGATGCAGCCAATGTGAAGTCCTTCAGGAACCGCAGAAGCGATGTCGTGGGCGCACTTGCGATAGCGCAGGTGCGAGTGTTTAACCGCAGATGCAGAGATTTGTCATTCTATCGAAGACCGCAAATGCGGTGGAAGAGTCACAGAAGCGGTAATGGGACCACACGTACGGAAATACCTAGGTGAGAAAGTATATAATGTTCCTTCGTGAATTTTTCCTAAGTTCTCCATTTTTTAAAACGGGAAGCGAGCTAGGGCAGTGAATTCAAGGAAAAATCGAAGAGAATCAGTTGGGTAAGTTTCCTAAGCCTCATTACCCATGTTTATGATTATTTTTCCATTGTTTAATCATGGTATTAGTGGATATTAAGGAAGTTAATTGAGGGATTAGGGCTTGAGATTAAGAGACCTTTGAGTGGGGATTTGAGGGGTCATTTGAGGTCCGATTTTGATATTCTTGATATGTATAGATTCGTGAGAGGATGAGAATTCCAATAATGTTAATTTTATTGAGTTTTGAGACATGGGCTTGGGGGCCGGGTTTGAGCAATTTCGAGATTTTGATGTATATTGGATATTTTCGAGTAGGCTTCGTTTTCTTAATATATTTTAATGATTATGTACTGATTGTGGCTAGATTTGGAGCATCCAGTGGTCGATTCGTGCGGGCAAGGCATCGCGGGCTAGAGTTTGGACCGGATCGAAGTGAATAATGATTTTAAATGATGTTATGATGGTTTGAAACCCCGAATTATACATCGTAGTGCTATATTGAAGTGAGACACATGCTTGATGACGAGCATGGGGTTGTGCACTTTTGGGGATTGTGACTTGGTCCATCCCGATTGATGATTTTACCGTATATCTGACTGAAATCTATTTTATATCATCATTATTTAGGTTGAATGCCATATTTGGGCTTCGTGCCAACTATTTGAACCCTTCGGAGATTTTTGTTGATATTTCCTCGCTGTTTTGACTTTATACTTGAACTTAGTCATGTTATTTTCCACTGTTTTTAAAACTCAGCCATGTTTACTTTATTTTAACACTTGAAATGATATTTCAAATAATATTTTGGGCTGTGCATCATATTTTACTGTTGCCCGAGTGGATTATGTGATTTTTGACTTAGTAAGCTGAGGGCCCGTGTTGTGAGGATATTTTTTGGGTCGGATTGCATGCCGCAGCAGTGATACACTGATTTTGATTATGAGACCGAGGGCCTGAGATATGTACGTCACGAGGTGGCTTGTTGATATGAGGCTGAAAGCCTAGAGATGATGCCACGAGATGTCTTGATATTGCGCTTGGGCCGTAAAGGGCCCCTCTTGGAGTCTGCACACCCCTTGTGAGCGTTGGTACCCATTGTGATGTGAGATATAGCCTGAGGGGCTGATATTGTTCTATGTGATTGCCCGAGGGGCTGGTATTATTCTATGTGATTGCCCGAGGGCCTGGTATTGTTTTGAGATATTGCCCGAGGGGCAGTTTTGTTGACATTGTGCCCGAGGGGCGAACCCTTATGTATTTATCTTCTTATTTGCATGTCATTTACCTATTTGATTGTGTATTTGTGCCCAAGGGGCAGATCTTCAGTGCTTATCTGTTCTAGCTGCTTTGCATTTTATTGTCAAACGGTTAAAAATGTATTTCTAAAGAAGTTTAAACTGGGGAAATATTTTAAGAGATTTCACAGCTTCATTACTTTCTTACTGGTTTTGTACTACTTCTATACATCATGTTGATGCACTGTTCATGATTTCTTACCACTCAGACTTTAGTTGTGATTATTACTCACTGAGTCGGAGTACTCACTTTACTCTCTGCACCTTGTGTGCAGATTCAGATATTTCTACACCCGGTAGCAGTATTGGCTGAGTAGAGACAGAGTCATTGGAGTTTTAGCGAGGTAGCTGCTCGACGTCCACAGCACAACTGTACTCCCTCTTGATGTCATTAGACTATTTCTAGTATATTTCCAGAATCTCGTTGTATTCTAGGCCTTAGTAGATGCTCGTGACTTGTGACCCGATGTCGGGCTGTATTCATTTCCGCACTTGTTTTATTTTGCTATATCTATACTCATTGGGGATTTATCCTTATAAATGGCTTAAATTGACTTATTAAACTATTAAAATTAAATTTGGAAATTTTGTCGGCTGGCCTTATCTTCACGAAAGGTGCCATCACGATCGGATCAGATTTGGGGTCGTGACATTCTTGGTAACTTTCCATCGAGTAATAGTAGCACTAACACTTGTTCCTTTCTAAAGTAAGTTTAATTACAGTCTTATATCATAAAGAATTACATATACAAGACAAAACCCCAACAAGCCAATACTGGTAAGACAATGGTTCATTTACTTCCGCCCCAGGTAAGTCTCCCCCCCCCCCATCTCGAACTATTAATCTTAATGGGAACATTGTTATTCCTTTTTACATGCTAATAATACTAATCAAAATGAAAATACAATTGACACAAACAACTCCTTTGATGCATTGGACAATCCGTCAATTAACACCAATGAAATCACAAGGAGCCTAGGAAGTATCGACACTTCCTACATGGCAATTGATGTAGCAGTCAATGAGCCAATAAGCGTCCATTTGGCAGACCCAAAAACAACCCAATTAAATGACATGCATTCTCATAATTATTCTTCTACTACTAATAATGCCCTAACCCCCCCCCCCCCCNTCTACTAATATAGCCCACTCACCCACTAATGCAAGATTATCTAACTGCATGAGAAGTAATACTCCACCTCTATTACCCAAACACATGGCCAAATAAATCATTGAACATGGCTATGAACAATTATTTCAACCACGTATGGATGAACAACATCCTTTACCCACTAGCCCCATCCCTAAATCTCAGTCAAGCCCAAGTCATGAGAACTTAATGGAGTCTACCACCCCTCTTCAACCTTATTCAATCTCAACAAGTCCCAGTGGATCTCCCATTCTTCCCTTCAGGGGAGATCAATAACATGAATCCCATCTTCATCCCCTGGACGACTTCCTTCGACATTGTAGCCCCACAAAACAACCAACCATAACCACATGTACCACCTCCACAACATGCACAACCTCCACCCCCACAGGATCCCCATACACCACCTCAGATCCCTCAAATGAACCCTCGGGTTCAGGTCCCTCCCAATGCACCAGAACCAGAAAATGTAGAGATTGAGGGGGAGGAAGAGGTAAATCTACTGGGATCCGGTCCAGTCCTAGAATTTTCAAGAATCAACGAGGTAAAAGTATACCTCTTCAGGGATCAAAGAGAGAAAAGATATGTCCTAAGCAGCCCAGTAGCACTATACAAATTCTCAATGGATGTGAGACCTCCTCAGGACCCAACGGTGGGGAATCATGCCATGATTTTAGTTTCTTCATTAAGGAGGAACCCAGTTCCTCAAGCACAGAGGGAAAATGGAACACTAACCAACCATGCAAATATGTATAGGTCTACCAATGTGATAATTGGGAACATCCGAGGTGATAACAATGAGAACTTTAGGGTCAACTTTCGCGAAACGCTGGACACTCATAGACCTTGCATGGTCACTCTACTAAAAACTAGAATGGAAAGTCATATGTCCCTTCTAAGTGATTTTGAATTTTTTCAAATGATTGAAGTTCCTAGTGAGGGGCAATCAGGTGGTATTGCGCTTCTATGGGATAAAAATGTGGTCAATGTCCACGACTTTGTTAGAAACAATCAAAAAATTCATGCCACAATCGAGGTACTTCCCTTAAAAGTTACTTGATTCTTTTCTTCCATTTATGCTAGTACTAAATTATTTAAATGGGTAAAAATATGGAATAACATAGAAAAAATCAGCAATAATGTAAAGGGTCCATCTACTGGGGGTGATTTCAATAATGGCATTACCTCAAATGACAAGCTTGGAGGTAACATCATTAATCATAGGCGTAGCAAAGAGATTTAGAAAAGTATTAATCATTGTAACCTCCTAGACTTAGGCAACAAGGGTTGTAAATACACTTGGTCTAACCATAGAAAAAAATTAAAAGGTTTAATTATGGAACGTCTAGATAGGATCTTTGTGAACAAAGATTGGATTGACCTTTAACGTAAGGTCGTAGTCATTCATCTTCCAAAAACTCATTCTGACCATACCCTCTTCTATTAAACCAAAAACCTAGGAATGAAAACAGTAGAGATAAACCTTTTCGATTAGAAACTATATGGTTTAGACATCCGAACTTTATTAATATAGTTAAACAAAGTTGGTTAGGGAAAAACCTAGTTGATGCTCAAGAGCTTTTTACTAAGGAGGTTATTAATTGGAAAATAATACTTTTGGGGATATTTTTTTTAAAAAGAAAAATACAAATCCTTGCTAGACTAAATAGAATCAAGTCTTCCCCTCACTACCACAATAGTCACTTCCTACAAAATCTTGAGTTCACCCTCCAATTAGAGTAAAACAATATCCTCCATATGGAACATGACTTATGTAAGTTAAGGTCTAGGAGCAATTGGCTAAAAGATGGCGATGCCAACACAAAGTTTTTCCATATTATGGCTTCTAATCATAAAAGTCATAATGTCATTATGTACTTTACAAATGATAAAGGAGATTGGATAACAGACCCAAATCAAATTTTAGATCACTCATTTACCTTCTTTAGAGAGGCCTTTCAAAGTGCAAAAATTGCCTCCTCAACAAAAAAATTCTATCTCTGATCCTTTTACTATTAATAAGCCTAACCTACATTGTCTAGACTACCCTCTTACCAATATAGAAATCACTAAGGCCATTTTTTCTTTCAACCCATTTAAAGCTCCAGGTCCGGATGGTATCCATCTTTTTTTCTATCAAAAGCATTGGCAAATTTTTAAAAACTCCTTCACTTCTTATTGTCACCAACTTTTCTCCACCCAATCCCTTCCTTGTGGCATCAATGATACATATTTATGTCTCATTCCCAAATTTTCAAATGCTAACAATCTCAAAAATGTTAGACTTATTGGGTTATGCAATACTGCTTACAAAGTTATCATTAAAATCATTTCTAATAGATTGAAACCTTTCCTACCCCTCATTATTAGTTCTATGTAATCTAGTTTCATTAAAAATAGAAGAACTAGCGATAATTCTATAATCATTCAGGAAACTATGAATAGCCTTAGACGTTCAAAAAAGTCTAACTTTGATATGCTCATTAAACTAGATTTAGAAAAGGCTTTTGATAGACTAGAATGGTCTATTGTCCATAAGACCCTTCATTACTTCAAATTTCCTCCTAATATTACTAGACTCATTATGCATTGTATTACTACTAACTCAATAGGGGTGTTAGTCAATGGGTGAAGAACAAACATTTTCCAACCTAGTAGGGGTATTCGTCAAGGTGATCCTCTCTCCCCTTACATTTTCATATTATGTATTAAACTTCTTTCTAGACTTATCAATCACCACGTTGACCTTAGGAATTGGGATCCCATCCAAATTGGCCATAGGGGCCCTTCCTTTTTCCATATACTATTTTTGGATGACTTAACTCTTATGGGAAAAGCTAATAAAAAAACTAGCCTATGCATAAAAGGATGCATGGATTTTTTTTCCATGGAATCTGGACTAACCATAAACAAATCTAAGTCCAGAATTGTTGTCCCTCCTAATTGCTCAAAAGATCAATTAATCTTTCTAACCTCTCTTTTTGGCATAAAATCCACCACTGAGTTTGGTAAGTACCTTGGATTCCCAATCCTTAGTAAATATTCTAAAACCAAGGACTTCCAATACGTCCTGGATAAGTTACATACTAGACTATTTCACTGCAAATATTTTTTTTTTAATATGGCTGGACGTACCACCCTAACAACAAGTACTCTAGGAGCAATCCCCTCACACATAATTCAATACACTCTCCTTCCTCTCAAAACACTAAAATTCATTGATATAATTCAAAGAGATTTTATTCGGGGCTCTACAAGTACTATTAAAAAGCTTCATCTAATCAGCTGGGATACTGTCACCAAGGATCTAAAAGAAGGTGGTGTAGGTATTCACAAGGAAAAAAATAAGAACTTGGTTACCCTATCAAGCCTTGTATGGTGGCTCTTAAAAAATCCATCAGCTCCTTGGTGTCACCTCATCATGTCCAAGTATGCTCACTCAAAATCTATCACAAACTCTTCCTTCATCTGGAAATCCATTCTCCAAGGATGGAAATTATGCAATAAAGGAATTATTTGGTACCCCTCAAAAAATTCATGTTTAAACATTTGGTATAATAATTGGATTTATAATTCCTCCTCTCTTAGAAGCTCTATTGAGGGCTCCCTTAACAAAAGTGAGTGTGATCTTTCTCTGGGAAATTTAACTAGGGATAATAATTGGGACTTAAACAAAATTGGCTTTGAATTACCCCCAGAAGTGTTCCACAATATTAGTATTACTCCAATTCCCACCAATAATTCGAAAGTGGATGAATTTAGTTGGAAACTAAGCTCTAATGGCATTTTCTCCACCAAGTCTTGTTATAATCTCCTCAGTAATCCCTACCCACCTTCAAATTCCCATAAATGGTATGGGATCTCCGTTGTCCTGATAAAATAAAAAAAAATTCTCTGGAAATGATCTCACAATCGTGTTCCGTGTAGAGCCTATCTTCATAAAATTGGTATGAATATTGATGCCAGATGCACTACGCGCAGAATTGGAATTGAGAGCTTCCAACACATCTTCTTAAACTGTATTTCTACCCAACAATTCTGGAAATGCATGGGAATCAGCTACCATAATATTATAGGCGAAATTAATTGGCTCAGGGACCTTCGTGATGCCTTCATCGATCAGAACTCTCATAAGATTAGTTGGGAAACTCTATTCCCATTTTGCATTTGGAAACTTTGGAAAAACAGAAATAACAATAATTTAAATAATCTTAGCTTCCATCTGGATGTAAAAAAACCCATACACTTTACATGGGAATATATTTTTTTCACTTAAAAAAAACCCTTTTATCGCCAAGAAAATTCCCATTGAAATTAGGTGGTTCAAACCACCTAAAATGCTATTAAACTAAACTGTGATGACGCTTTCCCTTCTACTAACAATGTAGCAGGAATTGGTGTTGTTGTGCCGCAACAGCAATGGTGATTGGACTATGGGATATCATAAAGCAATTTGTGCTTCCTCCCCAATTCATGCAGAATTACTGGTCCTTCTGGAAGGACTAAGAATTGCAATGGACTTTAAACATACAAATATGGAAATTGAAACTGATAGCATGGATGTTATTAAACTAATGCATGAGGACTGTACTAATTTTCACAATATTACTTTTGAATGTAGATGATTAATGCACCAACTGAAGCTCCAAATACTGAGGCACAATTTTAGGAAGGAAATGAAGTGGCTCATCGACTGGTTAAAGAGGCTATGAAGCAACTCCCCCCCCCCCCCCCCCCCCCCCTCCCCCCAGTAACAAATGTATTTACCATGCTTGTCCGTCTTTTTTTGTTGAAGAAGAATTTTAAAAAGAACAAGCATGAATCTTGTAATAGTATAAGAACTATCTCTATTTATGTTTGTAATTTTATAGCAAGTATGGACAATAGTAATACCCTTAAGACTATATGTCTTACTCCTGTAATATGTCTTTTAAGTAATATAAATATCGTACTTTTATGTTTCAAAATAATAATAATAATAGAGTGATTATAAATAACTATGAAGTCACTAAAATATTTCAAACTCGTTCATTATATATTATGATTCAAATATTGATTAATTCCTTTATTACACTACCCTATGTAGATTTTATTAATGAAATTTCACTGGGCGGTCGTGGCGTTATTGACTTTGCTGCCTATTGGAACTTGCTAGATAAATAATAAATTAAGGCGGACAAAGTTTGGACTTTTTTCTTTTGTTCAAGACTTGGTACTTGGAACTCTAACTCACCAATTGTGGTGATAGGTTTTTATTAAGCCACGTTGCACTTAAAGTCCCCTGCAAAAAGACAGACAAAAGATGTGGTTCAAAATTGTATGCGTTTATTCTTCTCCTCTCTTTTTTGTTTCATCTTCCTCTAATATTCTGTCAAGTTGGACAAATTCAGATTATTTTTTTCACAATCCTTGCTGGAACTAAATTATTCTTGCAACGAAAAAAAAACATAATTAGGCAATATTTAAAAAAATATTTACAAAACCGTAGCAGTAACAAGAAAATCTTCACTTATTTCATTTGATAAATAATCTCAAATAAGTGATCTATGATGCAGTTCTCTCAAAAATGAACCCCACAAACTGTATGTGACATTGTCGACTGAAAAGGAATACCTTTGGTTAATTAATTGGTTACTCACATACGAACTGACTTTATCGTACCAATTTCTCCGATAAGTCGCTATATTCCTCGAACACGTGTTTTGGGCTTGGGAATGAAGATTAATAAGAGTTGACGAATGATTTAATCACTCTTATGAAAACACAAGTCACTTTTATGCATTACGACAGTTGACACAATTGAATGGGTCTTCCTATAATTTTGACCTAATTATTTACTAATTGAGAGACGCACAAAGTCGAGGGTTTATAAAAAATAATCTATCTACCCCTCGGTGTAGGGATAAGATCAGTATACACACGATCCTCTTCGAGCTTCACTAGTAAAATTTTACTAAATTGTTGTTGTTGTTGTTAAGAGACGCATGCAACTCACGATTATCGCGATCATGACGATGAGAAGATATTTTTAAACTATTAAATTATAATGTGAGAATTATAAATTAATTAAATTATGTTATAAAATAAAGACTGTAATGTAAAGACAGGTATAGAGAGAAACTGATATATTATTCGAATTCAAACTGATGTACATAATGAACTAAAAACTCTTCTATTTATAGAAGAAAGGAAGCTGCTGTGTAGGCTGCTACTGCAAGCTGCTGTGTAAGCTGCTACTACAACCTGTTGCGTAAGCTACTATAAGCTGCTGTGTAAGCTGCTACTACAAGCTGCCGTGTAAGCTGCTACTATACCAGATATGGATAATCTTATACTAAGAGTAATGTTTATCCATAACGGAGTACTTAAAGGATAAGCTCATTATACCCGGTATGGATAATCTTCTACCGGGGATAGTGTTTATCCATAATGGAGTATCGAAAGGATAAGCTTATTATACCCGGTATGGATAATCTTTTACCGGGGGTAATATTTATCCATAACCGGATACTGAAAGGATAAACTTATTATACCCGATATGGATAATCTTCTATTGGGAGTAATATTTGTCCATAACCGGGTACCAAAGTGATAAGCTTCTTCAGGAGGCTTATTTCCAATAGAGTACTAAATAGATAAACATATTTACGGCGGAGTCCCATATGAATAAGCTTCTTCAGGAAGCTTATTTACAACGAAGTACTAAATAAACATCCATAATATAATATATTTATAAACACCCCCTTGGATGTTCATTAAAAGACAATGTGTCTCATTAAAACCTTACTAGAAAAAGCCCCGTGGAAAAAAATTCTAGTAAAGAAAAAAGAGTCCACATATTTAGTAATACGCATTGCTAGGTGTCTCATTAAAAATCTTATAAGGAAAACCCTGTGGAAAAAAAAACCTTAGTAAGAAAAAAAAGAGTGCATCGCGTATTTTACTCCTCCTGATGAAAACCTTGTTTCAAATATTCTAATCTCTGCATTCTAATCTTGTATCTTCATAACCAATACGATCTGCACCACTTTTGTTAGCATTAGCAAGATACATAAGTGCATAGCAATTGCACTGAGATAGAGTATTTCAGGAACAAGGAGTTCCTCATCCTCTTCTGGAGGTCGGAACGGATCCTTATTCACTTCAAGTGATCGAACACCCATTGGTGTACTTAATGGGTGCGCTTTGTCCATGTAAAGGCATTTAAAGACCCTTTCTGTATAGGCAAATTGATGGATAAAGATATCGTCTGCTAAATATTTTATTTGCAGACCAAGATAAATTTTATTTTTCCAAGATTTTTCATCTCAAATTCTTTCTTAATATATTCAATTGCCTTTGGAGCTCTTCTGGAGTTCCAACAAGATTTATGTCATCAACGTAAACAGCAAGTGTAATAAATTCTTATGACATTTTGTTTATAAAAATACATGGACAAATAACATCATTTATGTAACTTTCTTTCAGCAAATATTCACTGAGGCGATTATATCACTTGCGCCCAGATTGATTTAAACCGTACAAAGATCTTTAATTTGATCGAGTACATTCACTACTAAAAAAACCAGGGTTTAGCGACGGACAAAATCTGTAGCTAAACAGAAAAATTCGTCGCTAATCTCATTTAGCGACGGATTAGCGCCGGATTATCAAAAGATTCTGCTAGCAACGAGCATTTTAGCGACAGATTAGCGACGACGTTCGTAGCTAATTCCAGTTTTTTTTGTAGTGATTTCTCGAGACTTTGAACTATATGCTTCAGGCATTTTAAATCCTTCAGGATCTTTATAGAGATTTAATCAAATGAGTCATATAGGTTATGACTCGCATTTAAATGGTATGACATCTTCAGGTGTCTGGACTATCGGTCCGATCCTTACAATATTTTACAGTATTGTGCACTATATTTTATCAAATATATCGTCGACGGTAATTTTGTATCGGTTCATCAGTGGCATAACTTGTTGAGATCTCATCACTTTCTTTATTTTCAGGTACCTCAACTTCTTCTGGAGTTTCATGAAATGTTATGTTGTGGGCTCTTCTAGAGCTCATTTCCTCCTCATCATGATCATTTTGAGCATTAGCTCCTTATCATTTTTCAATGATTGTTATATTTGGAACCGATTGGTCTACCACGCTTTATGCGTACAGTAAACACTATCCTTCAGGGACTTTAAATTTTAATAGGAGCATTTGCAGCTGAAATATGATATTTGATTTTGGATCAGCAAACGCTTCTGGCATTTGACTTGAATTATCTTCTATGTGGGGATCAGATTAATGATAATTCGATTCATATAGCATATTTTTCAACTGTTTATTCCATTCCCCAAATGTTAGAAAAACTAACATATATCCCAAATCTTCTTTGGGAAACATATCTTTGTGCATTGTGGTAGAGAAATTAATCATATACCACATATCAAAAGATAGTA
>MU755212.1:0-16333 GCA_026770625.1 Nicotiana glauca
TAAGCAAGGTGATTAGGTATATTCCTATCCTAACCACAAATCCGCTCCCCTTGAGGGTTAAGATCATGCTTTCTTTAATTATTCTCTAATCTAAACATGGATTTTCCAAGCATAGCATAGATAGTAAATATAACTTAACTGCTGGCCAAACAATTAAGCAATTAAAATAGAATTAAAGAAACAACCATATACGAATGAATTATAATCAAGATCTAGTTAATTTCAAACCACAATATTTATGGCTACATCACAGCCTCAGAATAATAGATGTTTTAGCCACTCATGTTTATACAAAACTCAACAATAATAAGCTTAAACATAATATGAACAAACAACTAAAAGAAGGGTTGAAGAAAACTCTTTTAATTATTGCTTCAAGGTAGTATTCTTCCTTCTCCTCCTTAGCTTCAAGAGTCTCCCATGGATTCTTCTCTCTAGAATGAATAGTATATCTCCACTTCTTGCACACAAAATCTGATCTATTCCATTATACAACTTTTTCTTCTTTATTCTTTAGTGGATTCCATCCCATTTGACAAAATTGTCCCTTAAACGTTATTTTTCCGGAACTGGACTAGCGCGGGCACGCTAATGGCCGCGCTAATGGCCGCGCATATGAGGTTTCATTCTACCCGGAATTCTGGACTAGCGCGGGCGCGCTAATGCCCGCGCTAATGCCCGCGCTAGTGGGGTTTTTGCTGTTTCGTTCTTGTTGCTCAAATTTCCACTTGATTACCATCATAAACTCTCAATTGATTAATTAACTCTTGTGAAACATTAAAATCACAATTAGAGATAACTTTTACATTAATTATACTCATATGACAGTAAATCCTTCTTAATTTAGAGCATATATATAGGCTATATTATACAATTTAGCCCATCATCACATATTATGAAAAATAGTAGTCATGGCTCTCATGTATGTTGCCCCAGCGTTCTTCAAACCAAACGGCATAACCCGGTAGCAGTAAGTACCCCAAGGTGTAGTGAAAGTGGTTTTCTCGGCATCTTCCTCATCCATCAACACCTGGTGATATCCCGCGTAACAATCCACGAAGGACTGTATCTCATGTTTGGCACAGTTATCAATAAGGATGTGGATGTTGGGCAAGGGGAAGTTATCTTTGGGACTTGCCCTATTCAAATCTCGGTAATCCACACACACCCGAGTTTTCCCATCTTTCTTTGGCACATGAACTATATTAGCCAGCTACGTAGTATACTGGACCACTCGGATTACCCCTGTTTTCAACTGCTTTGTGATTTCTTCTTTGATCTTATCACTGATATCAGTCTTGAAATTCCTCTGTTTCTGTTGAACCGGGGGACAATCAGGGTAGATTGACAATTTATGCACCACTAGATCAATACCTAATCCTGGCATGTCATCGTATAACCAAGCAAACACATCTTTAAACTCAAACAAGAGTTGAATTATTGCATCCCGTGTTTTCTCATCTGTGTGAATGCTTATTTTGGTCTCTCGAATTTCTTCAGAAGTTCCCAAATAAACCGGTTCTGTGTCATTCAAATTCGGCTTAGGTTTATTCTCAAAGTGTTCCAGTTCTCGATTTATTTCTCTAAAAGCCTCTTCTTCTTCATATTCCGATTCTTGGTTCATTATTTCATAATTAGACAGCGTGTTTGGATCTGGGCGTGAAGTCCGCAAGCATACCATATTATTTAAAGCCGCATTATTATAACTGAAAAGAAAAGATAAAAGAAAAATAGCAAAAATCAGGAAGAATAAAGAAAAAAATAAAATGATGAAATACTGATCTTATTCCTTGGAATTGGGAAGATAACAAGGTTTACATTTCATAAAATTAAAAATAGGAAACTAAGGAAAACATCCGAGTTACACCCTGGGATAACTCGTGATGCAGGAAAGGTGGCAGGACAAGTCTACTCGGACTCCCGCCTGAATAGGAACGGTGTAGCCTTCCAATTTTGAAGCTTAGCATTTGGCCCCATGTATAGCACCTCAGCGGTTCTTGTTCCTTCTCCCAGCTGAACCATGTGGGTTTCGTAAAACATTTCTCTCATCGCCCTACATATTTCCTCTATCTCTTTGGCTGTAAAGGCCTCATCATCCTTTTTTTCAGCGTACTTTAGTCTGACGAAGGTCTCATACAAGTGTGGTAGTGGTTGAGGTAAATCCCATCCCTCATTCTTTCTCTTATTCGCCCATTATTCATCACATGGGGTGGGGTAGAAGCATATCCCAAAGAATTTCTTAGTTGAAGGCAAGGTGATAGGTTCAGCTATTGCTTGTCGTGATTTTCCAAGTCCTTTTCCCGGTTTGAATCCACGTCGGATCATTTCTTTTGCAAACATGATTGAGGCATTGGACAAGAAAGGTTGGTGGCAAGGCCTCCCTTCTTCATATTGCTCTACCAATACAACTTCGAAAGCCTGATAGACTATGTGTTCACTTCCCTCTCTTGCTTCGAGACATGGGATGGATGGGTCCCGATAAATCGACTGTTTGTCTTCTCTATGGACCACAATTTCCCGATCTTCATATTCGAACTTCACCATTTGGTAGAGAGTGGAAGGTACATCCCCCACAGTATGAATCGAATGTCTTCCAAGGAGAAAGTTGTAAGACGTGTCCATATCCAGCACCTGGAAAGTTACTTCATAATCCACTGGCCCGATAGTCAATATCAGGTCTATTTTCCCGAGGGTATCCCTCTTGATTCCATACACAGACATTATTGGGGAGAATCCTTCCGGTTCTAATTTCCATTCTCTGCAGTGTGGAGAGTGGGAAAATGTCAACACCCGAACCCCCATCCAACATTACTCGTTTGACGTAGTAGTCTTCACATTTGACTGTCAGATGTAAGGCCTTGTTGTGAGCCGCTCCCTCTGGAGGCAAATTGTTCTTACTAAAAGAAATTTGATTAACCGCAAAGAACCTTTCCGTCATCCTTTCGAGTTGTTCGACTGAAGTCTCAGCCGGCACATACGTTTCATTCAAGGTTTTCAGTAGGATCTTCTGATGCTCGGCAGACCTCATTAGCAAAGATAGCATAGACACCTGTTCAGGGTACTTGCGCAATTTATCCACCACTTCAAAATCAGGCATCTTCATTTTTTGGAACAAAACCTCTGCTTCTTCAGTGCTCACAGGCTTCTTGGGGTGGGAAGCGCCTCCCTGTGGCATGGTTCACTTCTTGTATGTCTGAATATTTTCCAGCAGAAGTATTTCCCAAAAGTTCTCCTATGATTTCCTTGCCTTTGTATGTAACCAACGTCCGTTGATAATTCCATGGCACCGCGGACGGGTCCGTTATTGGCTTTTGTGGCACGCGTCCGATAACCACTGGCTGATTCAGCCGAGGCAGTTTAATCATCCCCCGGACCACATAGGCTCTTTTCGGCACATACATCGGTATTCCCTTTTTCATTTCGAATCTCTGCGACTCCTCTAAATGACCCCGTGGAATATAGAGAATCCTATTTTTCGGAGGCACCCTCGTCTTTGTCTTCGTTTCAACCTCCTTTTCAAGCTCAACCTTGGCAGTTTTAGTCTTCTTTTCCCCTTTCTCTTGCTTTGGGGTTGCTGTAGGCTTTCTTTCGGCATCAACAATAGTAATTATAGCTTTCAATGCGGGATCGAACTCTTTGTCCTCGCAGATCATCCCAATCACCGGCCCATTATTGTGAGCGGGCAGCGGATTGTTAGTCACATTTGGGACCTCCTCGTCCCTTAACACTATTTTCCCTTATTCTATCAAGTTCTCCACTGCCCTTTTTAGGGTCCAACAATCATTGGTATCATGACCTTCCGCTCCCGAATGATAAGCACACCTGACACCGGCTCTGTAAGTAGGCGATGCTGGATTTTGTCTTGTTTGAGGGACTGGCTGCAGGAAACCCATCTGGACAAGCTTCGGGAATATGGTAGAATATGGTTCACCAATGGGTGTGAAAGTTTGTCTTCCGGGTGGTTCCTGAGGATGGAAGTTATTGTGGGGTGGTTGGGGATTATAATGGTTTCGGTAAGGAGGTTGGTTTCTGGGAGGTGGAGCTCGGTTAGGGTTGGCTTGTTACGGCGGTCGGCCATAAGGTTGAGCATTCATGACCATGTAAGGCTGAGGAGCATAGGCCATATATTGGTGGGGGTAGTAGTGTTGTGGAGTTCTCTCTGGAAAACGGGGCCTGGGGTTATGATATTTTCTTGCTCCTGACACGGCCATGGACGTCTCCTTCTTTTTCTTGCCCCTTGCTATTCCTCTGGACCCACCTTGGATGGCTTGGACGGTTGCTCTTATGGTTGTCTGGATCAAGATTCTACCCGTTTTCAGACCATTTTCTACCATTTTCCCGATTTTAATTGCTTCTGCAAAAGGCTTTCCCATGGCCGACATCATATTCTGGAAGTAATCGCGCTCTTGGGCTTGCAAGAAGATAGTGACTATCTCTATCTCATCCATTGGAGGTTTCACTCTTGAAGCTTGTTCGCGCCACTTAATTGCGTATTCTCTGAAATTTTCTAAGGATTTCTTCTTTTGATTTGTCAGAGAATTCCTATCCGGTGCAATGTTTATGTTGTATTGCAACTGTTGAATAAAGTCTCGGGAAAGATTATCCCAGATATGCCAATGCGAGATGTATTGGTCCATAAACCACTCAGAAGCAATGCCGATTAGGCTTTCCCCAAAATATGCCATCAACAATTCCTCTCTTCCACCGGCTCCCCGTAACTGATTGCAGTACTTCTTCAAATGAGCAATGGGGTCGCCATGCCCATCATACTTTTCAAATTTTGGTGTTTTGAAACCTGACGGCAAATGGACATGTGGGAACATACACAAATCCGCATAGGAGACACTCTTCTTCCCGCTCAACCCTTGCATGTTCTTTAAGCTTTGTTTGAGGCTTCTCATTCTCTTTGCCATCTCATCCTGCTCGTGTGCTCAGGGATTTTGGTCTTGCCCAGGCTTAAGTTCGTATCGAGGCTGCTGAGGATAAGCATTGGTGGTAAACTGGGTAGGTTCCAACGAGAAAGATGGTGTTTGGAATGTGAATGAAGATGAGTCAAAATTAGGCCTGTGTATAGAAGGTTGTGCCGCAGTTGGACAAAACGGTGCGGTGAATATGTTCGTAGCCATGTCTGTCACTGTCACCCGGGGATAAGACTCAGAGGGTGATCCAGCGGAGTGAGCTGAAATGGTAGGGTACCCGAATGGGGTAGTTGGATAACTTACGGGGACGTTGGAAGTCCCACTTGTCCTAGCAAACAGATCGGGGAATCCAGGGATCACACTTGGCAGTTTTCTTCCATTGTTCCAGTCGTCCAACATCTCCAACATGCGGAGACGCAAGATTCTGTTTTCCTCAGCAGTAGCTGATTCAGAAGTTGGGATGGCCGAGATTGAACTCTCCTCTGAAATAGGAATCGTTGGTAGAGGAATTTCTGAAGACATTTCTACACTACCTTTCGACCTTGTAAAGTAAGTGTGAACACTTCCTTTCGACTTTGTGACGGGTGGATGAACACTTCCTTTCGACCTCGTAATGTATAAATGTGAGGCCAGACTACCACAAAACCAACCACCTTTCTATAAAACCTGGTTGTAGCAGCAAGCAAACGGTTAGTTTGAAACAAATAACAGATAGGTAATCTCACATTAGGGTGTGATGCACCTATACATTTAAGTGGGATTCTACATGTTTTACTTTGGTTGCATGCATTATTCCGGCTTCTCTTTACGCTCCCATTTTTCTTTTCTTTTCCTTTTTTATCTTTCCCTTGCATTCTTTGATTTTACTTTACAAACTTTTTCTCTTATTTAAGGTTATGGTCGAATCTGATGAAGATTGCCTACGTATCACGGCCCCGCATGAATCAGACCAGCGTAGTTCGTGACAAACAAATGCAAGAAAAATAAAGAAATGTTTTTTAGGAATTTTTAATTTTTCATTACTAAAACAAACTATTACAAACTAGAACACTTTTGCAGAAAGAAAATAACAGGTGCAAGCTAACACCAAATACAAACTCCAACACTACAGACATACTTTGATGTGCAAAGACAATGGACAAACAGTCAACAGGCCCAAAACAGGAAAAATACAGACACGAACTATGCATATTATAAAGCTTCAAATATGGGTGCCCGCGGGGCATCGTTTGGCCTTGTCGCGGGCCTAGGTTCCAAATCCCTTCAAGTTGCTCTAATTCATTCATGGTCCGCTTCACATAGATCATCACTGCTGAGACAAAAGTAGTATGTGTCATATCTTCACACACCCGGCATCTCCTAAAAATGGCATGAGCAATGGTTCTAATCCTGTCTCTTGTTTGCTTCTTTTCTATAAGTAAACGCTTTATCTGATTACTGCATGTTTTTAACGCCTGAGAATCCTGCAGGTGCTGATTCTGCAGCTGCTTCACTTCTACCTCCATTTGGACCAACAGGTTGTAACAATCTCCACTTTCAATCTCAAAATCTCTAGCCTGCTTAACTGCTTTACCCTCAAGGGAAACTACCTTTCTCTTCAGATTTGCAACAATTTTCTCATGGTCCCATTTCAATTGATTCAAGTATTGGCGACACTCATCTGCTCTTGTGTCCCATTGTGCTTTGAGCTCTGCCATGATGTTCTCAGACTTTTCCAAATCATCCCGACATTCCCTGACTTCATTTTCCAGCACTTTTATCAATCGTTCATCTGATCGACTCCTCGGTTGTTTATCAGCGGCTATTCTCAAATGCTGGATTTGGGCCCTAAACGCCTCATTTTCTCGGGCCAATCTATTCTTTTCACCCTGATCCGCAACAACTTGCATACTGTTTTCGAATTTCAGACTTTCAACTTGTTGTTCCAGCTTCCCAATTTCTGCCCGGTAACCTTCTTCTTTTGCTAACCAATCCCATTGTTCCTGGGATGACTCGGCAAAATCTTTGAGATGAGGTCTTTTAGCCGGTCTCCCATATGACACGTCACCTCTAAATCAAGCGTGATACCCAGGGGAAACTTCCCCTTTAGCACTATCCAATACACAAGTGTTTGCCACCAAATGTTGACACTCGCTCCAGATCTGGCGAACTTCTCCTTCGGGGAACCGACCATCAGGACTAATTTCAACCACTTGGGTACTCAGATCTTCATCTTTTGGCACTACTTGATACCTCCTGAGTTGCCTCAAAACCCGATATGGTGCATAGGGCTGGATGTTTTTAAGTCTCATCAACAGAAAGTGGGGCCTGGCTGCTGGCATATATATGATCTCCTTAACAGGCAAGCATCCGAGCGTCCACTGGATTTGGCTGGCAGTAAGAGTCTGGAATAATGACGTCCATGATGTAACTCCCTCAGGTAGACTAGCCCCTTTGATTCTTGTGTAAAATTCTCCCGTGCAAGTTTTCTGAGGTGAACCATAACTTAGGAGCTGGGAGCGGTGGCATAAATGCTCGGTCATCCACATTTGTAACAACAAGTTACATCCCTCGAAAAAGTTTCCCCCGGCTTTGCAAACAGTGAGAGCCCGGAAGATGTCTGCCACAATCATAGGCGCAAGAGTGCTTTTATCTTGGGTGAGCAAGGTACTGATAACCCCAGCTACTTTCATATCAGTATTCCCGTCTTTCATTGGGAACACTACAAGGCCCAAAAAAGCTATCATAAAAGCCACCCGCCTGTGTTTATCCCACTTCTGACGGTTATTTCTATTGCATAGCTTGATGTCTGGCTTATTAAACCTGCCCACATGGCCATATCTATTGTATATGAAGCGCAAACTGCAAAAACCCTTTGCAAGATCTGGATTGTGAACTGTCCGGGGTATCTTCAATGAATCTAAGAACCGGTGCGCAGTGACAGCCTTGGGAGCAACCAAGTATTTGAACCTTAACAGGGCTTCATCATTTCCGATGTACCCAGCTGTTTCCTCCAAAGTTGGGGTGAGCTCAAAGTTTGAGAAATGAAATACATTATGTGCCGAATCCCAAAAGGTGACCAGTGCTCTGATAATATCTCCCCGAGGCTGGATGTCTAATAAACCCGTAAGATCTTTCAGATGCTTCTTCACTTCATCTTGCCCTTCCTCGCCTAAGTCATTCCACCATAATCGCAACTCGAAAGGGATTTTGGTCATTATTGAAAAAGGTACATTTTGCATCGTGCTCATCCTGCACATTTTTTAAGGTAATTACACAAAAGAAAAAGAAAATTTTTATTCGACTTGGAACAAAGCTAACTATTTCTCTTTTTTATTATATATATATATATATATATATATATATATATATTTTATTTTTTTTCAAAATAAAAGACTCGATTTTTAAACACGGCCTTTCAGCACTCTGAAAGATTTTAAGGCTGTGTGATTCAACCAATCGAAAATCAAAAATTGACCAAAAATTGTTGTTTTTGCAAGGTCAGCCTTCCGGCGTTCCATTCGCGAACATTCGGCTATTTATGTCAAGAACGACATCACCCGACTTATTTATAACAAAAAATTAAAATTTGACATTTTTTTGGCTATTTTTGCAAAAAAGGGGAGGTTGGACCCGATTAGGGTTGCCTACATATCTCACATCCGGCGAGAATCAAACCAACGTAGTTCTGTCAATTAACGAACTACTTTAAAACAAGACTCTTTTTTTTTCATTTTTATTTTTGGGATTTCATAAGCAAAGAGCAAGACTCTTTTTTCTTCATTTTCATTTTTTGAATTTCATAAATAAACTAAAATAACTATTTAAAAAAAAAAATACAAGACCTTTTTTTTATTTTCATTTTTCATGGAAAGACCAACTATTTTCTATTTTTGAAACAAGACAAAATAACATTTCCATTTATTTCATTTTTTTTTGAAAATTCGGTAGAGTTTCGACAGCATTTGGGCATCGGTTTTTCTAAAATTAAACAATTAATTCTTTACACTGTTATTTTCTCTCTTTTTCTCTTTTTCGTAATTTCACAAAATTCTCGACGTTCAAAAGCCGATCAACATGCGGGCTCGACATAAATGCAACACGTAAAATGCATCATGGTGGTTGTTTCATTTCCGGTTACCTGTCCTAGACGGACCCAACCCCTGTGTTGAGTCCCCTAAGTCAAATGCGCATGATGTAGATAAACGCTCCTACTAGGGATCCAACATGAATTCACGTTATTCTAAGTTCAAAACCTGGGTATGTGTTCTAGACTGTGTACCCGAGCGGACCACTCGAGTCGAGGAGGGGGCTACGTACCGGGAACCAAAAGGCCATCCAGCTTAGTAACTTGTTCGGCCTCTTTCTTATTTCAAGGTAGTGACACTAACAGAATAGGGAGTCTCAACAAGTAAGCACATCCCCGGAGGTGAGAAGAGAAAGGTTTCGGCACAGTTTATATACAGTTCAGATAATATCAAAGCGGTAAACATTTTGCACGTTAAGCATGAAACATGTAGGAAAATCAGATATAACCAAATACAATAATTTATCTAAGCTCGAATTCTGAACCCTGAACAAAATGTTCTGGGTTACGTCCCCAGCAGAGTCGCTAGAGCTGTCACACCTCCTTTTTGCGCACCTACCCCCGGGAGGATAAACTGTATAAGGGAGTTTTTCCATTTAAAGTGACATTATTCGAAATGGGATTATTTATTTATTTAGAGTCATCACTTGGGATAAGTTTGGCTTTTGGTGCCCCAAGTTACCGGTTTATCTTGAATCCCAAATCGAGGAAATTTTCGACTTTCCAAGTGAAGTCTGCGAACCAGAAAATCTAAGTAAGGAATTCTGTTGACCCGAGAGAAGGTGTTAGACACCCCCGGATCCCGTGGTTCTAGTACGATCGCTTAAATTGTCGTAATGGCTAAATATCTGATTTTAACACATGTTATAACTTATGTGTTTTTATTAACTTTAAACCGTATTTTTTATTATTATTTTTTAAAAGAATTGCAATGTCGCGAAAATGTATCTCGGACCACGTCACATCAATGTACCCGTGGTTGTTGACACATTTCGACTCCGCTGAGATTTGGATTTGGGTCACATAAATGTGCACCCAAGTTTAAGAAAGTAAATTATTAGAGGCGCGCCTAAAGCGACTAGTGTATCATTATTTGGGTAAGGCCGCGAAATTTGCTAAACGGCCAACCGAAATCTAAGTAATTTTACAAACACATATAGAGGGCCCCGCGACTTATGTAATTTTGTTTGTCGAGGCTCATCTCGTTCACTATTTTTTAAAAGAATTACAACGTCATGAAAATACATCTCGAACCACATCACAATCAATGTACCTGTGATTATCGACACATTTCGAATCCGTTGAGATTTGGATTTGGGTCACATAAATGTGCACCCGCGTTTGAGAAGGTAGTGTTATTAAAATATGCGCCTAAAGAGTCTAACGCGTTATTATCTTCCGGGGAAGGTCATGCAATTCACTAAACGGCCCATCCCGAAGTCTAAATATTTTTAATATATATACGTTTATGAGGGCCCTGCAATTTGTGTTTTGTTTGGCGAGGATCGTCTCATCATTTTTTATTTAAGGATATCCTAAAGTGATTATGACTTTTCTATCTATTTTGTCTCTAATAACTTTTCTATCTATTTTGTCTCTAATAATAAAAGGAGAAGTCCTAATTAATTATAGTTTAAGCATTAGTACTTGGGCCTATTGGTCCCATGTGAAATCAAATCTTTTTAATCATTCTCGTCTCTAATGAAAATAACACCTGCCTACCACATCTAATCAAAATTTGACCAATTGAATTTCAGACTAAATTCCTGTTACTCTGTTTTTTTAACTGACGACGAATCCTTATATTCCACTAAATGCTGGATCGAATTTTAAACCAAATGACTTGGTTATTTGATTCTGCTAACATTCATGAATAAGTTAAATGATTCAAATTCAAGTAAACTATTGATATTAAATAATATCATGCAATTACTTTTTCCTACATCGAAATAGTGAGATTAAACGAGACAAAGGGATGATATTACTAATTAGACTGCTTGTTTTCATGCTACTACACTGTAGAACTATTTGACTTGCCTATTTTTGCCTGAAATAAAAGATGGAAATGAGCACCATATACTGACCTCTACATCAATCACCAACCCACACAATCCCGAGATTCGATTTTTTTTATCACAAAGCTAGATTAAAACTAATACTAAGTCGTACCAAATCTACAGCCCATAACCACAAATTGACAGTCCAAATAAACAGTCCACCTAGGTACAAACTTCATAGTTCTAGTTTCATCGAATGTAAATCCAACTAAAATACACTATACTATTATTAATATCTATTTAAATACATGCCACATATCTATGCGAATAAATGGCTGAAACTCCATTTCAATCAATCTTGAAGTTACACCAAATTTGTTTTCGAATATGTGTACCTAGGATTTGAATTAAAATAGAAAAGGGAGAGGTTAGCAGTAGTAACAACTTCAACATCCACAGATCAGTGACACCAACAACAGTAATACAACAACAACAAGTAAGCAATAGACCAGGGGAAAGACTTCAAACAATGCAACAACAACTTGAACCAAAACTTAATGACCAAGACCAATCAACCTCAAACCATGGGATGCAGTTTTTGAAACAAAATCCAGTTCCGGATTCACACTTAAACAAAAGATACAGAACATAGCCTCAAATTATTTAAATGTTTCAGATTTGGAAGTGAATTTGAAAGTTTGCTCAAAAGGTTGATGAAACAGTAATCTAGCACTCTATACTCAAGCTCTTAGAACTGATTAAACACTCAAAAGTTGTTAACTCCCAGCAATTCCTTCAATTCTTTTCCAGTGCCTAAAAAAAACTGTCCCTAAGCTTTTCAACAACTACCTGCTATCCTTCCCCGATTCATTCCAAATCCCCCTCTATACTATCCAAAGAATCATTTCTACCCATGATATTCCCTGAGGTTCCCACTATTATGTGTCTATTCTCTTATTAATTCTAAGGTTATGAGCACTTTGTATTTTAATTAATCTTTAATAGATCTCCCATGCTATTCTAATTCCCATCCCACTATTACTAAATAAATACAATAGAATAATAGTATACCAGTACTTCATTTGCAACCTAGCTCACACTGGACCCTTTTCCTTCTTTCAAATTCCCAAAGTACCCTCCTAATGTCCCTGAATTACTACCCTAAAGACCCCCTGTGATTTACCTATGAATTCAAACCAAAATGCAGGCATTCCTTCCTAATCTAGGTCTGTGATTCCCTCTCAAATTCATATTGAGTTTTATGAATTGCTAGAGGCTCAATACTTTGAAACCTATTGTGAGGGAAATTAGCATAACTAATGTCTAGAGTAAACTACAATGGGAATTCCGCATATTCAGTTTAGACCTAAATAATACTAGGACTGATTGCAAGTTGGCACAGATAATTTTCAACAAAAATACCACAGATCAAATTACAAACAGAGTAAAGGAAAACACGAACCATTTTACGAACAATTTCAGAAGTTCCAACAATGAACTATCTTGAATATAATCGAAATTAACCCAACGAACAAATCCATCTATCAATTAAAGATAAAATCTTCTGAACGAGTATCTAATACATACAATGCTTAACGGAACTGGAAAATCCAAGAAAAGAAAAAGAACAGATAAAGAGAAATGAGGAATCAACCAAAAATAAACTAGAACTTTGAAGGAACTAAACAAAAAATAAAAGAACAGAAATAAACAAATACCTGAAGAGCAGGCCAAATTGAACAATCTCGAGAAGCCTTCGAATCGTTTGGCCGGAGTGGACCTTAATCCTGTGTTCTCAAAGTGAAAACAAACGACTAAGGTCCAGTTCGGTCCAAATATTCACCATCCTATTGAATCTTCGAGTTAACAAAACTAGGGCTTCAACCTTTGATTTGATATTCGAGTGTTTTGAGGGGTATTCGAGGGAAAATACTGGTGGATTAGGGACTAGGGGGCCAAGGAGGTTGACTGGTGTGATTTTCGGGGCGATTGGTGGCGGCTAGGGTTTTGCTCGATTCTTCGATCGAAGATTCGAGACGGCCTGAGATGATTCGAGGTTAGTGGAGTGTGGATTTGTAGAGGGGGAATCAGGGTGGTTCAGGGGTGTAAGTTTGGCGGGCATCGGCATCGTTGCCGCCGGGTTTACGGTGAGGGGATGGGATGGCGGCTAGGGTTTGGGGGGTCTTGTTTGGTTCGTCTCTGAAAGAGACGATTGAGGGGGGGGGGTGTTTGGAAATGAGATGGGTGAAATGGGGTTTGGGGGTTATTTTGATATAAAATTGTTTAATTAATCTTGGCCATTGGATGATGGGATCCAACGGCTCAAATTAAAAAGAAATGATGGGGCTGTCCGGTTTGGTAACGGGTCAGGGTCGGGTAATGGATGTGGGTGAGGGTTGGACGATCTGGATTGTTAATCAAGTGAGATCAACGGTCAGGATGGGGCGTGATGGAACTATGTCGTTTGGGACGTCTGTGAGGCTTGGGCCAATTGGACCGGGTAAAGGGATGTTTGAATTGGGCTGATGATTATTAAACCTGGTCCGATTTCCTTCTCTATTTTAATTGTTGTGTTCTTTCCTTTTATTCTCTCTTTTAATTCCTAATTTAAAAACATTAAAAATTCTAGATTAAATTACAAAAATCCAATTAACTCCTACTAATAATTAACACACCATTAAATATCAATTTGAAATAAAATCACACCACTAGACCTTTAAATGCTAAAAATGTAAAGTGTATTATTTTTGTGATTTTCATTTTTGTAAAACAATACTTAATTACTCCTAATAAATCCTAAATGTAAATGCAACATATTTTTGTATTTCATATTAATTTAACAAATAAACACGCACAGACAAATGCAAACAATAAAGAAAAATAACACAAAAAATCACACACAACAAAAAGCTATTTTATTTTGAATTTTTTGGGAGTAATTCTCATATAGGGCAAAAATCACATGCTCACAGGTGCAGGAGGTCTTTTCTTCCCAATCACTTGGGATTTCTCTTTCTCAGCTACACTTTCGACTGCTGGCTCTTCAACTGGCTCAGCTGTTTTCTCGGTCTCTCGCTGCTTATTTTTCTCATCAGATACAGGCTGGACTGTCACCTCTGTCAATACCGTAGACTCGTCTAGCTCAATGGGCACTGGAATGAGTGTCTCAGCCTGTATGTTATCTCGTGCTCTCTCTTGCTCAACATCAAGATCCATACCATTTCGGAGACTCACCGCCATCAGCTGCTTTAGGCCCTGATCTTTTGGATTGATTTGGGTATCTGCAGGTAATGTCCCTTAAGGACGATTGTTCAACAACATTGAAATCTGGCCCACTTGTACCTCAATATTTTTAATGTCCGCATCATGTGCATCCACTCTTTCATTCATCTTGGCATTGGACCCAATAACCTGCTGCATTATTGCTTCCAGTCTTGCAAACCCATCTTTTTGTCTTCCACCATGCTGTTGTTGAGGTGGATCGTACCCTTCCTGCTGATTGTTGTACCCCTATAGTCTAGGATATGGTGCCATGTTGTTGGGGGGTCTCATACCTCCCATGTTTCCGGCGTTATATTATGGCTGGGGTGGCCTGTACTGCTGTTGAGTCTGCTGACCCCAATTCTGATTTCATTGTCTCTGACCCCCATAGTTAGCCACATAATTCATATCTTCAGGGTGCTGCTGATGATGATCATGCTCTGCATTCCATGGATTACCAATTGGCTGGCTTATGCAAGATGCGCACAAACCCCCATTGGTAGTATCTACTATATGTACCTGCTGCTTAACTCCTGATTCCTCCACCTTTTTGGTGAGGATGCTCATCTGTGTCAAGAGAGTTGCCATATTTTCAGCCATAGTGTTAGAAGGATCACGAGGTACTGAGTGCACCATTGGAGTGATAGGTGCATTACTAGTTGTCCATCACGAATTCTGTGCCATTTTTTCCAACAAATTCTAACCTTCTCTCTAAGTCTTTCTCAAGAACGCCCCACCAGCTGAGGCATCTACAATATTCTTCATGCTGTCAGACAGCCCCATGTAAAATCGTTGTCCCAACATATGTTCTAGAACACCGTGGTGAGGACACATAACCAACATTCCTTTAAACCTGCCCCATGTCTCATGTCGAGTCTCCATTGGTTTCTGCTTGAAGCTTATGATCTCATCAATTTGTTGAGCAGTTTTGTTGGGCAGGTGGAATTTGTTGTGAAATTGCTTACCTAATTCATCCCAATTTTCTATAGAGTTGATAGGGAGTGAATTCAGCCAAACCTGTGTAGCCCCTGTCACCGAGAATGGAAACAATAATAGCCTGATTGCTTCCGGAGTCACGTTGGGTTGCCTTTGTGTTTTGCATATAGATAAGAAGTTCTTCAAGTGCTGCTGAGGATCTTCTGTTTGTGTCCCAGAAAAGAGTCCCTTGTTTTGCAACAAGTGTAGAATATTGTTTGTGATCTGGAATGATTCAGCTTGTATTGCGGGCACAACAATGGCAATGTCCAAATTGTCAGCTGTTGGTTGTGCCCAGTCATATAATGCACCCTTTGGCACAGGAGGTGCCCCTTCCCTTGCATTTAAGTCAGCTTGCTCATTCCTGACGTTTCCGTTGGGATCGTTTATGTCTCCCATGTTAATTTCAATTTTGAGTGTTTGTTGGGATTGTTGAATTCTTTTGTTGGCACGGTTCAATGCCCGGAATGTTTGCTCGGGGTCTAAGAGTCCTTCAAGTAGTTCTCCAGTCCTCGTAGACTTTCTAGGCATACACCTGAGTAACCAAGTCAACAACCATTAAATTTTCAATGAAAAATTTGGTAGAGAGAAAACTGACTACAATAAGAATCTTTGTATTTCTGTCAATGGCAATTGATAATTCTGTTTACTCCCCGGCAACGTCGCCAAAATTTGATCACGCCCAACAATGCCATATAAAAAGGACAATGCGGACGTTGCAAATATAATACGAGTATTACGCCCAGAGTCGAATCCACAGAGAGTTAACCTATCAATCACTATCTTCAAATCCACTAATTCTTCAAGAACCAGCTTCCTAAATATTCAAATCTCAGTTGAATGTTCTTTAACAACTACACTTGTAAGTAACTAAATAGCTTTAAACTAAACTAATAAAATTGTAAATAATAATAAGAAGAAGCTAAGGCAATGATTTCCCCTATTGATGGAATCCCTTTTGTTTATGCTCGTACAAATTTACCAACACATCTCTATCAATCATGAACGCTAATCTTACCGTAAATCTCTCCCGAGTAATCACAGTAATTTACTATTGCACTCTCCCGAGATACACTAGCTTACTTTATTTAGCACGATTCTCTTTAGATTACACC